>JAIUZE010070326.1:0-38723 GCA_022085475.1 Heliosperma pusillum
GTTATTGTAATGAAAAGAAAGAAAATATCAAGGCCTAAGAGAGGACAAAGGAGCCGTGTGGTTTGAGATGAATCGGGTCTGTTTTTGAAGCGATTTGCGGAGTTTAAGTTAACGGATCGATAAAGCAACAAATATCTTAGATATTCGTATTACTTTAATCGAAAGAATGAAAATATCTAAAATGAGTGGAAAAAGATGACATGGGCGTGTGACTCATGCCAAAGTCGAGTTTCGGGTTTGTTTCGGGATTTAAGATGACTCGGAAATAGTTAAATGATGTTCGGGATTAAACCGTAAAAGTTATTCTTTAAATTCCGAATAAATTCAAAATAATTATATTAAATTATGATAAATCTTAATAAATCTAAATAAAAATAAATCAAAAATATTATTTTTTTAAATAAAATTTCGGTCTTTATACTTATGAGACGAGTCGGGAACCAGTCAAAGAAAGGCAAAGCGGACTAAAAAAGTCCAAGAAAAGAAAAGTCAATGACGACTTTAAAAAGTAAAGAAAAGTCAAAGACGACTTAAAAGTCAAGAAAAGTCAAAGATGACTAAAAACGGGATTTTCATGAAATCTCTCAGAAATTCCAAATACGAACTCGGAATTTCCAAATTCGACTCGAAACAATAAATTCTATTTTAAAAACTTAAGTCTGCTGAAAAGTGTTAGTAAATCTTTTTATTAGAAAAATTGGGTACTTTTCGGGTTGTTACATTGAGACTCATATGATTTGTCTAAAATGATTTATGAATTTTTAATGTAAAAATGGCATAAATGGTGTCTTATTTAGAAAATAAAGCTAAACTAAATTTCATGTCAAGAGAAAATTGTTCCTGGTTGCATAAATGTCCAACATTTCAGATCTAAATTTGAAAATTTAATATGATTAATTTTCGCATGCTTTATGTATTTTATTTGATAAAACCGATAAAGCGCAACTGATTTTTCTCAAAAACGATTCAAATTTTTAAACCATGATTTTTGACATTATGAGTGTTATAGACATGTTTTAGAATGTAAAAAAGTTTAAAATTCAAATTTTGAAATTATTGTAATTTAATTTGGATTTATTTGATTAAAGTATGATTTTAAAGTCTAATTATGAGCAATTAAATAACAACAAGTTGAATTATTGTCAAAAATTGAGTGATGACTATTTTTTGAGGCCTAAATCAGTTGGGATAATTAACTTGGACTTAAATATGATTTAAGTATTATTTGGTGATTTTAAAGTGTTATTTTCACGCATTTCCGTAAAATCGGGTTATATACGATATAAACCGTTAAATAGAGCGATTTGGCATTTAACATGAGAATCTTTTATACATATTATAATGCTGCATCTTTATTTATGAATTTCATATTTTCATTTTATGAATGTCATATTTTGGTTTATGTAATTTGGAATTATGTAATTTTTCCTTGTATGACCTTAGTTTTAATCGATATTGCCCAAAATGTAAGGGAATATTGATTCGGTTGTAATTTAATGTTATCTCCTATCACTTTTATTGTATTATTTTATTTTTAAAAATGTATAATAGGAAATTATTGTAATTTTATTATATATTTTGTAACTTATTGTAAAACCGGAGTTTCCCAAAGACGGTGCCATTCGGAAAGGAGTTCCGAGAGAGAGACGGTGACCTTGGGAGGCGTGCTTATGAAGTTCAAGGGACCAAAGGAGTTGGTTTCCGAACTTGTAATCGAATATATGATTTTCTATTCTAGGAAAGGCCATACTAGGAGTTTTATTTTTATGCTTGCATTTTTATTTAATATGTTTGCATGCATTGCCAAATCGCCATAACATGACATGCATATTTTATCGAGTATTCGACCGTGTCAATTAAAATTATCGTTAATTCATCGATTTAGTTCACTTAAACAAGATAGATGATAAATTCACATGAGCTCTCATGATAAATAATTGAGATCAAGCCTTACCAAATGTAGAACTCATGAATCCTAATTTCGCAAGGAAGTAGGCTCGGCTCACCGGGTGCTAAACTTGTTACGTTGGGTAAGTGGGGTAATAAAGGTTATTATTTCGAAATTTGTATTGAGCTCAACGGAAGTATTCGCGACCGTAGCCGCATGTTTTCCGAGCTTAAGATAAATATTAAAGTAATATTATCGACCGAGAATTCTAAAGTAGAATCGATTAAAGAGTTAATCCACCGAATTATGTTAATAAGGGATGAATCGGCTTACCGTGCCCAAGTTGATATGGATTTGTATCTCGGAATCATTTATAATAGTTGGGCAGAGGTCACTATTTAAATGTTAAAACTTGTTTAAAATGTTTACAAGTATTTAAAATGATATATGTTGACATTTCCTTTATGTCTAATTTTGTAGTCAATATTTTTATTCACAATGGCAACTCCAAATACCAACGCTCCAACTCTCACAAACGTTTCATGGCTTCGATCCTTTATGGATCGATGCAAGTTAGAAAAGAATAGCGCTAATTTTGCCGATTGGGATGCGCAACTCCGCTTGGCCGCAAAAGGTGACGACAAGCTTCGTTACCTTACCAAAGCCTCTCGCGAAACACCTAATGAAAGGTCAACCGCCGCCGCAAGGCGAGCCTATGAGGCTTACCAAAAGGAAGCCGCTGCGATCAAGAATGTTTTGATCTTCTCTATGGAGGCCGATCTCCAAAGGAGTGCCATAAATATGAGCATGGCCTATGAGATCTATGCCAAGCTTGTGACCATGTTTTCACAAGCTCCTAGAATCATTCAATATAAAACGGCATCCGCGTTTTTCGACATGAATCTTAAAGAGGGCCAAAAGGTTAGCCATCATGTACTCAAATTGATTGAGCATGTCGAGACTCTTAAATTGCAAGGGGTTGACATTCCCGAATAACTCGTAATTGACCGTGTATTCCTTGGGGAGAATCAAGGCATATGTGCAGTTTAAGGTAAACTACAATATGCAAAATATGCAAACCTCTCTTCACGAGTTGCACAAAATGCTTGTGCAAGCGGAGAGAGACATGGGGCTAAATGTTACCGCCACCAAGGATGTACTTCACATCAATAACAAGAGCAAGGGGAAGTTCAAAAAGGGTGCAAGCAAAGGGAAGAAGCCCTCCACCTACAAAGGCAAGGGAAAAGCTATTAAGAATAGCTCACCCAAGCCTAAGAAAGGTGCCTCCACCGAGGATAAGTGCCATTATTGTAATGGCATAGGGCATTGGAAAAGGAATTGCCCCAAGTATCTAGGAGATATCAAAGCCGGAAAAATTGTTTCCGTTGGTAAATTTTCATCCCTATCTTTTATGTTATGATCTCAACTTTGGTATATAGATACAAGTTGTGATTCTTACCCTTTTTAATTGTAATTAGGGCACCTAAGCAAGGACAAGGGCAAGGACAAGCAAGCCTAAAGAAACTCTTCTAGGGAAGGTAAGGTAGCCACCCATGGATGAAGACATTAGGAAGCTAGGACTTATTTTGTGTTGTCTTCTTTATTGGGTTGTATTTTGTGACGTTGTTTTAGAAACTCTTTATTTCCTTGTTTATTTCCTTTTATTAACATTTGGTTGTAATTGGATATTAGTGACTTGGTTTTCAACCCAAGTCACTCGGTTTATGGAAACTTTTTCATTCTAAAACTTGTCATTATACGCTACTTGCACTAATAACATAAATTATATCGACTCAAATTGATCATATAAATATTATGATGATGGGATCATTATAATAAAAGGTTAAGAATTGGATTCTCACTTTGAAAGATCAATTGCTAAGTCGAAATTGAGTTATTGAACTCAAAGTAGGGAGTCTTCAAAACCAATTGGCCACAATACTTATAAAGATTTTAATTGACATGAATATGAGTACACCTGATACGAGTACATATACGGGTCATTGGAGGGACGGGTTCAATGCAAGTCGGAGATCAGTTTAAGGCATTCCGATGATTATTTTGGGGTTGGCTAAATGAATCTCGGAATGATTCAATGTATCTCGAGCTTTCATTGAATACGGAGCCATTGAAGCCGAGCAAGCCTGATGCAACAGTCTAATGGACTGTGTCATAACTGGCATTTACACAACAAGATTAATGCAACGGTTTAGTGGACTGAGTCATAGCTGTCATTTACACCTTGTTTTATTATCATTTAAAGTCTTATTATTTCTGCATTTGTGTCTAATAATATGGCTGTTAGAGGGTCATAAATAGGAGTTAATTATAGTCATTAAGCTAGTGTTTACTACCTAGTTTGTGGCTGCATAGAATTCTACTTTATAGTTATTGTAGGGCTGCCATAATAGGTATGTTTTAGCCTAATTAAGAGCTCTCTTTAAGGGACTTAATGAGGTAATTTATTACCTTGTTTGAACAGCCATTTAGGCATGTGTTTTGGCTATTTAAGGCCTTGTTTTGTAACATAAGATTAACACAAGATTTTGAATAAGAAAAAGAATTTCCTGTTTGAAAATTAACGTTGTTAATTATGGAGAACATGAGTGTTTGAGCGAGTTCAATCACAGCTTGAGAGTTGGGACGCGTATTCCAAAACTTAAGAACGAATCATTCGACGCGTATTGAGTGATTTCCCATTGTTAATGCTATAGGTCTAGCGTTGGCAAATATCCCGGTTACAAATCATGTCCTATTCCGCTGCTCAATCGCATCATATGGTATCAGAGCTTAGGCTCTTGATTTCCTTAAATGCAAGACGATCCATGGAGGAGTTCTTGGAGTTCCAATCAAGGGGTTTCGACCCAAATTTGCCTCCTGTTTTTGATGTTTACGATGATGAAGTTCCATCCAGTCCGGGACGGTACAACCTTTTCAACCAGGCCGTACTGTTACAGTGCATCAACGAACCAGAAGGTGCATCGCTCTTTCACAATGGTTTTACCAAGGAGGATGATCTTGCCATCAATTTTGATTTGCCTCCTATATTCGATTGCACTATCAAATGCTGTGATCTAACATCGGAAACAAGATGGACAGCCCAAGAGACTCATGGTTTTCATTCTGAAAATGTGAATAGATCACATCCGAAACATTATGGTGTATGTTGCACAATTATTGTTAATGATTCATTTCTTTCTAACTTTTTTAATGGCATTTCAGAATCAGTGCGAGGTTTGAATCATTTTTCACAAAATATGCTTCGGGGCTGTAGAGTTTTCGTGAACAATAGCATAGCACAATGCCCAAATATGCGAGTTTGTGATTGGAATCAGCAACAATCCTCGAAGGTGTTCAATCCGGAAATTAGGCATCAAATAATGGGCACAAATCAGCAACTTATCTCCACAATGAAAGGTCTAAGAATCGGGACGATTCTTTTTGAAGAAAGGGCGGATGATACGAGTACATATACGGGTCATTGGAGGGACGGGTTCAATGCAAGTCGGAGATCAGTTTAAGGCATTCCGATGATTATTTTGGGGTTGGCTAAATGAATCTCGGAATGATTCAATGTATCTCGAGCTTTCATTGAATACGGAGCCATTGAAGCCGAGCAAGCCTGATGCAACAGTCTAATGGATTGTGTCATAACTGGCATTTACACAGCAAGATTGATGCAACGGTTTAGTGGACTGAGTCATAGCTGTCATTTACACCTTGTTTTATTATCATTTAAAGTCTTATTATTTCTGCATTTGTGTCTAATAATATGGCTGTTAGAGGGTCATAAATAGGAGTTAATTATAGTCATTAAGCTAGTGTTTACTACCTAGTTTGTGGCTGCATAGAATTCTACTTTATAGTTATTGTAGGGCTGCCATAATAGGTATGTTTTAGCCTAATTAAGAGCTCTCTTTAAGGGACTTAATGAGGTAATTTATTACCTTGTTTGAACAGCCATTTAGGCATGTGTTTTGGCTATTTAAGGCCTTGTTTTGTAACATAAGATTAACACAAGATTTTGAATAAGAAAAAGAATTTCCTGTTTGAAAATTAACGTTGTTAATTATGGAGAACATGAGTGTTTGAGCGAGTTCAATCACAGCTTGAGAGTTGGGACGCGTATTCCAAAACTTAAGAACGAATCATTCGACGCGTATTGAGTGATTTCCCATTGTTAATGCTATAGGTCTAGCGTTGGCAAATATCCCGGTTACAAATCATGTCCTATTCCGCTGCTCAATCGCATCAACACCCCTTTAGCTTATAGAACTAGTCTATATTGAAGCTAAGATTCGATGTCTTTACAAAGAAGTCTTTAGTAGATCACTTAAGGTCATGTTGTGATACTTCTACCTCCCTCACGAGTATGAGTACAAAATTGTTTGTGGCTCATAAGGCTATCTTTAAAGAAAAATAGTTGTATTTTTCTAAAGATAGAGTGGGAGAAAATAAGCCACAACGAAAAACTAGTTAGGAACTAGTGTGGAAACCAAAAGAAAATGTTCTTAGGTTAGACTCAAGACTAGTGAGGAGATCAAAAGAAAGCGTTCTTAGGTAAATCCTTTGACTAGTGACGAGACCAAAAGAAAATGTTCTTGAAATAATAATATTATGATCTATGAAGTGGAAGCACCTAGAAATTTTAAAAATTCGATTTTCTAACATAAGAGACTTATGAAACTAAATGGAATCTATGCAAATAAAATGTTTTATTTGGAGTTGTCCAATTATAGTTGCATGGATAGACATGTAGATGTCTTCAAAAGCTAAGTTAATGCGTAATTATGCTTAGATACAAATGATCAGTGAAATACCTCATAGTAGGTGTGTACAAGACACACAACAAATCCACATGTCCAAATAGGGATTTGGAATAGGATGTGTACATGACACAAGACTAAGGTATCTACCTAGAGGTTATTATGATCTTTTCTATTATGAGATATAAGAAGAGTTTTACTCAAATTGTCGAAAAGTCATGTATAGACATAAAATTCAGTGGGAGTTAAAGTCATGTGTAGACATGAAGTTAAGTGGGAGTTAAAGTAATCATGTAAAGACATGAAGTTCAGTGGGAGAAATTGTTTTCCACATGAATGACGTATCACTCATTGTGACTAACGTATTCGTGTTACCTTTTTGAAAGGACTGGTTGGATTTTAATGCTAGATGAAAGAGGGCAAGATGTATACTAAAATCAAAATCTATTGTGGAATAGAAGATTTTAGCTTGGCATTTAGAAAAGTGTCCTATATCGATAAGATCCTTTATCTATTTCAACAAGTTAAAATAGGTTATTCATGTTGATGAAAGTGGGATCACTATGAAAGGGTCATAGTCATCCACTGAACCTAAGAGTTGTTGATCACATGAGACCTATCATGTATGCCATTACATACACGTACCTAAATAAATTGTATGCTAAGAGCATGAAAAGCCCATAACAAATCAATCCACATGAGTGTCATTGGATAGCCTACAAGAACATCCACAGAGTTCTCAAGGAGGACTAGGGATACATTCTTGTGTTTGGTAGAGAAAATTTGTGGTAAAGGTTACACAAACCCAAATTTCCAAACTTATAAGGATTTATCCGAATCTTAGGCGTACCTTTGTTATATAAGAAGCGAATAAGTAAAAGCAAGATTGAAGAGTCAATCATTATAAATTCTACAAATAGAGACCTAGTACATTATGATGAGGATAAGGTGGCTTACTGAAACACCAAACTAGGGGCTAAGACAAGAATAGAAAACATACAACACAAGACAAGGACAAGATAGATAAACCCTGTATTCAGGACTACCAAGACAAGCACAGGTAGTTCTAAATGCAGTGAATCCCAAGCTAAACTCACTCACTAAGACAAGCACAAGTGAATGGATTAAGCTTAGGCCAACAAACTAAGACTAGCACAAGTTTGTTGAGGGTTGAGAGCTAACCAAGGCTGGCACAGGTTAACAAAGAAAGAGTGAAAACTCTGGTTTTTATCATTCAGCATTCTGCGTTTCTTTCAAGGCAAAAGGCTCTTTATATAGAGCATTACAAAAGATCCTCACCATCCAACATAAGACTACATCTAAGGGCTTAAAGGACCCTTGAAATAACAACAAATGAGATACAAAAGTCTACTAGTAAGACGAGCAAAACAGACTGCAACAACTTCAGAAAAAGCAACTGAAAAGTAAGTTTGTCTCCTTTCCTGAAATGGCATTGTTTGAGCAGTTTTCTTTGGGGTTGTTTTGGCTGTCTGGTGCTTCAAATGGAACCTTGAGAGGGACTTCTAAGCTCCTTCCAACGTCCTTATTAATACTACTAAGGGTCACACAAAAGTAAGATGCCTTTGTTCATCCATTGGTCTTGAAACCAGCCTGGCTCTCAAAGTGACTGATTAACTTGTGGGCTGTTTTACTTGAACTTCCAAGGATAATTTGGAAAACTTATCCTGGACTTTTTTGTAGCTAAGGACCTCAACTAGATGGGAAAAGAAGTTGGAGCCCTTGCTTGGACAATTGCTGTAGGATATGTGGCCTGGAACTGGTACTTGTGTCTGTGGAATCCTTCTGGCTGTTGTTGATTTGGGACCTTGTTACTCTGGTTGGCATGGCTTGTGTAGATGTTGTTGTTGCTTGATCATGAGCCTTTGATGGTGTCATAACTTGATTGTGTGTTGCTTGGACATGGTTACCTTTTGTTGCTTTTGAAAACTTAGTTGTTTGGACTTGATCTGCCTTAGACTGAACATGGGTGTCTTTGTTGGTTGTTGTCTGAACTGGATTGCCAAATGAGGTTGCTCCCCTAGCTCCTGCTTCATCCTCCCCAGGTTGGAAAGATTTGAGCATCAAATCTCCAGGGTTCTCTTCTTCACTGTCATAGTAGGGGCTAAGGTCTCCTATGTTAAATGTGCCATGAACTCCATATTCTCCTGGCAAATCCACCTTGTAAGCATTGGCTCCCACCTTTTCTATGACTTCAAAAGGGCCTTCTGCTCTAGGCATAAGTTTGTTCTTTCTTTTGCTTGGGAACCTTTCCTTTCTGAGGTGTAACCACACCAGGTCACCTGCTTGAAACTCCTTCTTTCCTCTTGGCACCTTGGCTTTGATTTTGTACTGCTCATTAGTCTTCTCTATGTTTCTCTTAACCTGTTCATGCAACCTGAGCATTTGTTCCACCCTTTTCTTGGCATCATAGTTCAGTATCTCTTTAGGCACATTGGATAGCTCCATAGGCATGAGTGGGTTGCTGCCATAGACCACCTCAAAGGGACTGTGGCCAGTACTTGATGAAGGGGCCCTGTTGAAGGCAAATTCTGCTTGGGCTAGTTTGAGATCCCAATCTCCTAGTGACTTCTTCACAATGCACCTCAGTATTCTCCCTAGGGTTTTGTTGGTGATTTCTGTTTGACCATCAGTTTGAGGATGGTGGGATGTACTGAAAAGCAGCCTGGTATCTAGGAGCTTCCACAGGGTCTTCCAGAAGTAACTCATAAACTTTGTATCCCTGTCTGAAACAATTGATCTAGGCACTCCATGTAGTTTGACTACTTCTTTGAAGTAAAGCTCAGCAACCCCTGAGGCATCCTCAGTCTTCCTACATGGCACAAAGTGAGCCATTTTGCTAAATCTGTCAACCACAACCATGATGGAATCCTTTCCCCTAGGAGTCTTGGGCAGAGCCACAATGAAATCCATGCTGATGTCTTCCCAAGGTTTGTCAGGTACAGGCAGTGGAGTGTAAGGTCCTGCTTGGAAAGAACTCTTTGCCTTTTGGCAAGTAGAACACCTCCTAAGAATAGCTTGAACATCCCCTTCCATCCTAGGCCAGTAAAACTGATCTTGCAGGATATCCATGGTCTTCTGCACCCCAAAATGTCCTGCTAGCCCATTAGAGTGGACTTCCCTCACCAATAGGTCCCTGTATGAGCCCCTAGGGACACACAATTTGTTCCCCTTAAACATGTAACCTTCCTGCAGCTGATACTTGGTCTCTTTTACTCTAGGACTGTTCTGCAGGGTTAACCAATCCTCCATGAAATCAGGATCATCCTGGTACAGCTCCTTCATAAACTCAAAGCCTAGCACCCTTTGTTGGATTGTCACCAACATAGAATGTCTCCTAGACAAGGCATCTGCTACCACATTTGACTTACCTTCCTTGTATTTGCTTGAGAAGTTGAAGGACTGAAGGTATTCAACCCATTTTGCATGCCTTGCACTGAGCTTGTGTTGGCCATTTATGTATTTCAAGGCCTCATGATCAGAGTGAAGTACAAAAGGCTTGGGTTTAAGATAATGGCTCCAGTACATGAGGGCTCTCACCAAGGCATAAAACTCCTTGTCATATGTGGAGTAATTGAGCTTAGCCCCATTGAGCTTCTCACTGAAGAAGGCCACAGGATTCCTTCCTTGGATGAGTACTGCTCCAATCCCTACCCCACTTGCATCACACTCTACTTCGAATAGCTGATCAAAATCAGGTAGGGCTAGTATAGGTGCCTCACAAAGCTTCTTTTTGATGAGTTCAAAGGCTGCTTGTGCCTGTTCAGTCCACTTGAACTCACCCTTCTTCATCCCTTCTGTTACAGGCACCATGATAGTGCTGAATCCCTGTATGAACCTCCTATAGAAGGAGGCTAGGCCATGAAAACCCCTAACCTCAGTGATGTTCTTGGGAATAGGCCAAGACTTGATGGCTTCAATCTTCTCCTGATCCACAGATATGCCCTTGGCAGAGATGACATACCCCAAGAATTTAACCTCCTCAGCCATGAAAGTACACTTCTCCATTTTCCCAAAGAGCTTATGCTCTCTCAGTTTCAGAAACAACAACTTTAGATGGTTCAGATGTTCAGATTTGCCCTTACTATAGACCAGGATATCATCAAAGTACACCACAATGAACTGACCTATGAAAGGCCTTAAGACTTCAGTCATAAGTCTCATGAATGTACTAGGGGCATTGGAGAGACCAAATGGCATCACCAGCCATTCATAGAGCCCATGCTTGGTTTTAAATGCTGTTTTCCACTCATCCCCCTCCCTGATTCTCACCTGGTGGTAACCTTGCCTAAGATCTATCTTGGAGAATAGACTGGCTCCACTTAACTCATCCAACATGTCATCCAGCCTTGGGATGGGGAACCTGTACTTGACAGTGATATTGTTAATGGCCCTGCTGTCAATACACATTCTCCATGAACCATCCTTCTTAGGAACTAGGAGGGCAGGCACTGCACAAGGACTCAAAGATTCCCTGACAAATCCCTTTGACATCAGCTCCTCCACCTGCCTCTGCAACTCTTGGGTGGACTTGGGGTCACTCCTGTATGCTGGCCTGTTAGGTAGCATGGCACCTGGAATGAGGTCTATCTGGTGCTCTATGCCCCTTAGGGGGGGAAGTCCTGATGGTAGTTCTTCTGGAAATACATCCTCATGCTCACTGATCAGCTCCTTTACCTCTGGGGGCACCTCAACTGGTTCCTCAACCTGTTTGGATAAGAGGAAATATACAGGTTGTTCTTGTTCCACCTCTCTGAGCATGGCTGCCTCTGTGAGGAAAAGAACCTCCTTGGATCCACTGGTACTAGGACTACCATAGTCCCTAGTGTTTGGGGGTAAAGGTGTCAGGACTATCCTTTGATTCCCATGTCTAAAAGTGTACACATTGCTCTTCCCTTTATGCAAGGCATCTTTATCAAACTCCCATGGTCTGCCCAGCAGTAAATGGCATGCATCCATAGGCACTACATCACAAGTCACCTCATCCTTGTAGGTGCCTCCAATAGAGAAGGACACTAAACATTGTTGATCAACCCTTACTTCAGCACCCTTGTTCAGCCATCTGAGTTTGTAAGGATTGGGGTGGGGTTTGGTCTCCAAGTCAAGCTTGTTAACCAAGGTAACTGAGGCCACATTGGTGCAACTTCCCCCATCTATGATCACATTACAAACCCTCCCTTGAATAGTACACCTGCTCCTAAAGATTAGAGATCTCTGGTCTTCTTCTAGGGGTTGATGCTGAGAGTGCATAACCCTCCAAAGAACAAGGTTGTGACCAGTGTCTGGTGGGGCTACTACCAAAGGGGCATCACCTTCCTCTTCCTGTTCTCCTGTTCCCTCCTCCTGCTCATACTCAATGAGCCCTTCCTTCTCCCATTCCATGACTTCCACTGCTGTCAAGGCTCTTCTTGAGGGACAGTCTCTCTTAAAGTGGCCATAACCTTGACATTGATAACATTTTCTCTTCTCTTCTGAAGGGGTGAGGGTAGGTTGCTGACTTACAGGTGCCTTACCCTTGTCCAAGGGGTTCCTATTAAAAGTTATGGGAGTCCTAGGACCCTCCCCAATTCTGACCCCAGCATAAGGTTTAGTTATAGCAGGTTTGGTGAAAGACTTGGTTGTTTCCTTCCCCATTTTCTCAACCCTAAGGGATAGGTTAACCACATCCTCAAAGGACCATAGGGGCTGCATCCTAACCTTGTTAGCAATGCCTGGGCTTAGGCCTTCTAGGAATCTAGCAATCCTTTGTTCAGGTTTCTCAGTGATGTCACATTGAAGGGTAAGCTGCTCAAACTCTCTCAGATAAGACTCAACAGATTTGTCATTTTGTTTTAGTTTAGACAGCTTGATGAACAAATCCTGAGTATAATCCTTAGCAACAAACTTGTTCAACATTTTTTTCTTCAACTTAGACCAGGATTTGATGGGTTCCTTACCCTCCCTAGCCCTTAGACTCTTCATGGTTTCATACCACAGGGAAGCATACCCTTTCAATTTCAGAATAGCTACTTTAAAGGCTTTAGCATCATTGTATCCTTTGTATTCAAAGACTCTCTCTATATCCCTAAGCCATTCTAACAAATCATCAGGATTTAAGCTACCAGAAAACTCAGGAATGTCTACCTTGAGGTGTTTATCAGTGAGGCCATGCCCTGAAGCTCTGCTCCTTGTGGATTCATCTGAGTCTGAAGGTTCCTCCTCTTCAGGTGGTCTGACCCTGCCTCCTGGTGGACCTAGGCCTCTCCCACGACCTCTGCCTCTTCCTCCAGCAAATATTTGGTTGCCTATCACCTGATCCAAGGCTCTGGTTAGGGTGGTTACAACCCCAGCCAGGTCCTCCATCCTTGCTTCTACTCCTGCCAAGCTCTCTTCACTCATTGGGCTATTTTTGTAGTTTTGAATGTAGTTTGGTTAAATGAACTCACAGTAGAAATAAACCTTAGCTCTGATAACCAATTTGAAACACCAAACTAGGGGCTAAGACAAGAATAGAAAACATACAACACAAGACAAGGACAAGATAGATAAACCCTGTATTCAGGACTACCAAGACAAGCCCAGGTAGTTCTAAATGCAGTGAATCCCAAGCTAAACTCACTCACTAAGACAAGCACAAGTGAATGACCCTAACTCAGGCCAACAAACTAAGACTAGCACAAGTTTGTTGAGGGTTGAGAGCTAACCAAGGCTGGCACAGGTTAACAAAGAAAGAGTGAAAACTCTGGTTTTTATCATTCAGCATTCTGCGTTTCTTTCAAGGCAAAAGGCTCTTTATATAGAGCATTACAAAAGATCCTCACCATCCAACATAAGACTACATATAAGGGCTTAAAGGACCCTTGAAATAACAACAAATGAGATACAAAAGTCTACTAGTAAGACGAGCAAAACAGACTGCAACAACTTCAGAAAAAGCAACTGAAAAGTAAGTTTGTCTCCTTTCCTGAAATGGCATTGTTTGAGCAGTTTTCTTTGGGGTTGTTTTGGCTGTCTGGTGCTTCAAATGGAACCTTGAGAGGGACTTCTAAGCTCCTTCCAACGTCCCTATTAATACTACTAAGGGTCACACAAAAGTAAGATGCCTTTGTTCATCCATTGGTCTTGAAACCAGCCTGGCTCTCAAAGTGACTGATTAACTTGTGGGCTGTTTTACTTGAACTTCCAAGGATAATTTGGAAAACTTATCCTGGACTTTTTTGTAGCTAAGGACCTCAACTAGATGGGAAAAGAAGTTGAAGCCCTTGCTTGGACAGTTGTTGTAGGATATGTGGCCTGGAACTGGTACTTGTGACTGTGGAATCCTTCTGGCTGTTGTTGATTTGGGACCTTGTTACTCTGGTTGGCATGGCTTGTGTAGATGTTGTTGTTGCTTGATCATGAGCCTTTGATGGTGTCATAACTTGATTGGGTGTTGCTTGGACATGGTTACCTTTTGTTGCTTTTGAAAACTTAGTTGTTTGGACTTGATCTGCCTTAGACTGAACATGGGTGTCTTTGTTGGTTGTTGTCTGAACTGGATTGCCAAATGAGGTTGCTCCCCTAGCTCCTGCTTCACTTACAAGGAGCTAATGGTAGATCCTTTCACCTAAATACCTATCAGTTATCATGATAACGAGTGGGAGCATCTTTCATGTTAAAGAGCCCAACACTAGATAGAGATCTAGACATGTACGTAGATGAATTCATGTTATTAGGAATAACGTTGGATGGAAGGAAAAAGCAATTCGCAAGGTTGGAATAAATGAATATATGGTATATTCACTACCCAAGCCTTTATTGCATTTAATAAGATCGTCATGAATTCTCATGGACGAAATATACTTTAGATTATATGATATGAAGCAATAACATTGTGTTGATTGTTAATATATGATAATCACATTTATCGTTTGAGTTTCATAAACTCGGTTTTGTGCTTTGTTATATCCAAATGGATTGTAGAGACAATTTTGGACTCCATTAAAGTGGATTGGATTAACATAGCATTGGCCCCTAGTTGTTTATATGAGGTGACGTCTCTAAGTGACTAGAGTGTGATGCGATTGATGGCAAGTTCAAGTGCCATAAGGTCATAAGGGATGACCAATCGATCACATAGACAGACTGTAAGAGACAATCTCTCGGGCAGTGACCGCTTATAGAATTCTGGCAATTCTTGTAGCCTGGTCGTGGCAAGAGCTACTAGTATTCTTTTTGAGTCAATTCTTTGACTAAAGACTGTTCGCCTAAGGTGGCACAGTTTCAGATTGACTTTGATTTATGCTCTACGACCTTCGTACCTGGGGTCAAACGAGCATCTTTTGGATCATGATGAGCTGTGGCTATTCGAAGGGAATAGTGCGATAGGATTTGTCCATCCCTTGTCAGGGTTGTTTTAAAATCTCAAGGCCACTCGAGGAGGAGTAAGCTGAAAATGCGTGGCCACGCTCGGAAAGTATCTATGGTAGATAATTCCGGTCAGACAATTACTCTCCAGATCGAGGAAACCACTCTTGATATGATCAAATGCAAGTACGACCTGCAAGACACCTTGCATTGAGTGGGAGATTGTAATAGGACAAGAGAATTGGTGACGCACACTTATCTCGGACAAGTGGGAGATTTTTGGAGTAAATGTCCTCAACAATAGTGCAATCACTTAATTAAATCTCAATAATAAGAATACAAAGGGATGATGAATATTATAGTCAACTGGTCAACATAAATCGGTAACGATTGGCTCAATTGAGTTTAACGTTACTGTCGTATGACGGTGGTGATCAGTTGATCCCTTGAGGTCACACCTAAAGGACAATCCCCAAATCATATACATTAATTAATTGTATAGCGATACAAATTAATTAATCCCTTAAATTGAACTAAGTTTAAATTATAAGTGAGAAATATATCTTATTGTAATATGATTAAATAAGATTCATTTTAGTAATTTAATTGTTATATTACTAAGAATGCATTATGTTTGTGAAACATTTATAAGTGAAATTGGTCGATTATAATTACCAACTGTTGTGGATTATATTAACCAAATATGAGATTACCCATTTTATTTACATGTAATTATAAAATGTGACTTAAAATGTTAAGTCTAATTTAGTTGTTATGAAATTACATTTAAATTAGTTAAATGTACATTTATAAGCCTAATTACATGTCACATGTCCCATGTCACATATGTGACAAATGACAAATTACAAAAATAAAATGGACACCCATTTTATGTTGTTAAAACCGGTTGGGGGGAGTATAGGGTAGGATTTAGGTAATTATAATTGTTCTAATTAAGAATTAAATAAAATGATTACCTACCTAAACCTAGCCTTAAGTCTATTGCTTTGTTAAGAACAAAAGCAAAAGCACCCACCCTTCCCCATGTGGTGGTGGCCGGTCATGCCTTGCATAATAAGGAGTTTTTTCTCCTTATTTGTATTCATTCATCTCATAAGTTTTGTATATACTTATCTCTCTTTAAAACCTACATCTCTCACTAAGAAAAATTAAGAAGTTTTGTTATTAACTTTAGTTCATAATTTTCTAATAAAATTACTAAGGTAGTAATAAGAGTTATTAGAAAATATATATTTAAGGGCTACTATTATATTACTTGTAGTAATAATATTGTAGAGTTTTGGGTATTGTCTTGGTGCAAAAAAAGGAGAGTTCTTATACTAAGGACTTGGAATTTCATCCCAAATATTTTAAGCTCAAGAACAAGATTAGGAAGTAGTCCTATTCTTGTGCCCAAAATTCTTTAAATCAATGTAAGGAAAAAGTTTCTTCTTATCTTTGTTTTTAAATGTTATGCATGCATAAGATCTTATTAGTTTATGAGTAAACTAATTTTAAAATGATATTAGAAATGTCTAATATTGAGTTTAAGAAACTTACAGAATAAGCTTGCAATTGGATGGACTATTGCCGACATCAAGGGTATTAGGCCAACCACTTGTATGCACCACATATTTTTGGAAGAGGATGCCAAACCGGTAAGGCTACCACAAAGGTGATTGAACCCACCTATGATGGAGGTGGTAACGAAAGAGATCTTAAAGCTTTTGCAATTGGGTATGATATACCCAATATCCGATAGCAAGTGGGTGAGCCCCAGTCAAGTGGTGCCAAACAAAAGTGGAGTGACGGATGTACAAAAACAACATGGAGAATTGGTTCCCACCCGAGTACAAAATGGGTGGCGTGTTTGTATTGACTACCGTAGACTCAATGCGGTGACAAGGAATGATCACTTTCCCTTGCCTTTTATTGATCAAATGCTTGAGAGGCTTGCCGGTAAGCCTTTCTATTGCTTTTTAGATGGTTATTCGGGCTATTTTAAAATGCTATTGCGACCGAAGATCAAGATAAGACCACCTTTACTTGTCCATTTGGCACCTTTTGAAAGTCCATAGACCTTAATTAGACTCCTCTAATTAGTTACTAAATTACTTGTTAATTTAGTATTTAATGATCTATGTAACATGCATGCAAATATAAAGACATTTAAATAAAAGAAGAAATTTGCTCACATTGAAATGGAAATTAAATGGGCAGAACAAGAACTCCTTCTTCTTGTTCTTGAGCTATAAATATGGATGAACAAGAACAATCTCCAAAGTAGAAGACCTCCTTCAAGTTGCACCAAGATGTTTCCAAATAATCTCTTCTTATTATTAACTAGATAATAAGATAGATATAATACTACCAATATTAGTTTATATTACTACACTAGTAATACTTAGTAAATATTAGTATTATGAGAGTTTTAGTGAGAAGATGAATTTTTGAGAGATGTATGAGAAAATAAGCAAGAATGAACAAATAAAATGAACAACCATATTGCCCTTTTATAGGCAATATGGCTGGTCATGGCAAGCCCCAAAAGGGACTTATTTTGCTTATTTTAATTCACATGCAAAGTGGTAGAGTGTAGTGTTAAATGAAATGATTTTAGGTTACTATTCATGTCATAATCACATGTGACTTGTGAGCATGAACAAAAGCAACCATCATCACCTCACCACTACTACTGACCGGCCATGTGAGGCCTTATTTGGTCTATTTTGATTTTTGATATTTGTCCCACAAATACTTATTAATCATATGCTTAATTATCTTTATATAATTAAGTGTTAATTTGATCATATAACAATTATATGACTCAATTAAATAAATAATATGTACTTAACATTTTAAGTAATATTTTACCATTATATCAATATATAATGGGTCCCACAATGCTTAGTTAATTTATTTTACAACTCCTTGTAAATATAATTAACTAATTACCTCTATCTCAAAACCTCAACTAATTTAGTAATTTAACGATTAATTACTAAGTTAAATCTTATTTAATCATATTAAAATAAGATATAAATTTATTAGTCAATTATCGCATAATTGAAAAATAAACTTAATCGAATTTGAGTTCTAACTCAATTTCTAACAATTAACTCTCATACATATCAAATATATGTAATGGACTAATCAACTGTATCATATACAAATAATTAGCTACTATTTGGATTTCATCCTATAGGTGTGACCGAAAGGGATCAGTTGATCACCGCCGTCATACGACAATAACGTCAAACTCTAGTCAGCCAACCGTTATTGATTTACGTTAATCAACTGACTAATCATATATATATATATATATATCTATATATATATATATATATAGTCAATAAATATCCCAATTATATTCTTTAATGAGATTTATTATGTGGGTACCATTGTGAAGGACACCTACTCCAATAATCTCCCACTTGTCTGACACAAGTGTGCGTCACCAATTCTCTTGTCTCTTTATCACATCTCCCACTCAACGCAAGGTGTTTTTCAGGTCGCACTTGCGATTGATAATATCTAGAGTGGTTTTCTCGATAGGCAGATGGAGTGTAAATGAACTGAAACCTCTCAGGAAATGAGTGATATCAATGTCAAATAGACTCAGGCTAGCACTCTTCTCACACACATGCTAACTTACTCAAGAAATGGCTCCAACAACCTGCACTAGGCTAGGCAATTCAGATAGTACTTTGTATCTAGCACACAAGCAAAGATAACAAAGGTTGTGTTAGGACTCAAGACACACAAGTAATGAATTCTAAACACTGCAATCTTAGTTCACACGCAAGTTTCACTAAGAAATGCTACAACACTTAGCTTCTGCTGAAGGATTGTTTTGAACAAAGTTCATAATTATATTAATCAAAGTCTGCCTTCTTTAGGTTACAACTTAGGCCTTATATAGGCAAATACAACAGATCCTGACCCTTGAAAAACAAGGACATCTAAGGGCTCTAAGAGCCTTACATCTTACTGAAAGCAAACTACAAAGTCAGCTAATGAGGACAACAAAAACAGACTGCAAAACATAGAAAAGAAAGACTGCAAAAGTAGGTTTGTCCCTTTCCAGAAATGGTAAGTCTGCAAACTGTCTTGGGAAGTCTTTGCTTGGCTTGTTCTTGCTGTGTTTGGGACTGACAAAGGCTTCATATACGACCTTCCTAACATACTAACTACACCTGAGGTTGATCATACACAAAAATAAGGAGCTTTGGACAGAAATATTGGCCTTGGTGCCAGCTGACTCCTCCATATGACCTTCACTCTTCTAGGCTGTTTAGATGGACTTCTAGACTTTATTTGGAAAACTTGTCCTGGACTTTTCTCTTGCTAAGGACCTCAACTTTAAGGGAAAAGAAGATGGAGCCCTTGGTTGGACTTGTACTGCATGATATTGGATTGATACTCTGGCTGGTCTTGGCTGTTTTTCAGGAAACTGGACATTGGTACAAGTTCTGTTCCTTGCATCATAGGGCACCACCTTCTTTGCCATTGGTACAAGTTCTGTTGGCATCAAGGGGTTAGTGCCATAAACAACTTCAAATGGACTTTTACCTGTACTGGTGGAGGGGGCTCTGTTGAAAGCAAATTCTGCCTGTGCCAGCTGCAAATCCCAATCCTTTAAAGACCTTGAAATGATACACCTGAGAATCCTGCCCAGAGTCTTGTTTGTTACCTCTGTCTGCCCATCAGTTTGGGGATGATGAGAGGTGCTGAACAGGAGCCTTGTCTTTAGAAGCTTCCAAAGTGTCCTCCAGAAGTGACTCATGAACTTAGTATCTCTGTCAGATACTATGGTTCTTGGTACTCCATGGAGCTTCACAATCTCCTTGAAATACAAGTCTGCAACTCCCATGGCATCTTCAGTTTTCTTGCAAGCAACAAAGTGTGCCATCTTACTAAATCTGTCCACAACCACCATGACTGAGTCCTTGCCCCTCTGAGTTCTAGGAAGAGCCACTATAAAGTCCATACTAACATCCTCCCAAGGCTTGTCTGGGACTGGCAAGGGGGTGTATGCTCCAGCCTGAAAGAATGACTTGGACCTCTGGCAAGCACTACACCTTCTTATCACATCCTGAACATCTCCCAACATCCTTGGCCAATAGAATTGTTCCTGCAGCATGTCATAGGTCTTCTGGATGCCAAAGTGGCCAGCTAGACCATTTGAGTGAACCTCTTTCACTAACAACCCCCTATAAGGACCCTTTGGTATACAGAGTTTGTTCCCTAGGAACAAGAATCCTTCCTGCTCTGAGTATCTACTCCCATTCTTAGTGGTGCCCTCCAATCTTGCCACCCAGTCTTCTTTGAAATCAGGATCCTCCCTATAAAGCTCCTTCATGTGCTCAAACCCAAGCACTCTTTGCTCCATGTATGTCAGCATCATGGTTCTCCTTGACAAAGCATCTGCCACTACATTGTTTTTCCCCTCAATGTACTTACTGGAGAATGAGAAGGACTGCAAATACTCCACCCACTTAGCATGCCTAGCATTCAACTTATGTTGCCCATTGATGTACTTGAGTGCCTGGTGGTCAGAGTGTAATACAAAGGGTTTGGGCTTCAGGTAGTGACCCCAATGGTTCAAGGCTCTGACTATGGCATAGAATTCTTTGTCATAGGTGGAGTAGTTGAGCTTAGCACCACTCAGCTTCTCACTGAAGTAGGCCACAGGTTTTTGCTCTTGCATTAGGACAGCACCAATGCCTATGCCACTAGCATCACATTCTACTTCAAATAGTTTGTTAAAATCAGGGAGAACAAGTATGGGAGACTCACACAAGAGGTCTTTGATGATATTGAAGGACCTCTCAGCCTTGTCATTCCACCTAAACTCTCCTTTCTTCATGCACTCAGTTAAGGGGGCCATGATGGAACTGAATCCTTTGATGAACCTCCTGTAGAAGGAAGCCAGTCCATGGAAGCTCCTCACTTCAGTTATAGTTTTGGGGACCTGCCACTCCCTTATGGCCTTTACCTTGTCTTGATCAACAGCCACTCCTTCTTTGGAAATAATGAACCCCAAGAACTGAACCTCTTCCTGCATGAATGTACACTTTTCCATCTTGCCAAACAACTTGTGTTTCCTTAGGACTTCAAATAACAATCTCAGGTGTTGGAGGTGTTCTTTTGTTGAGGGGCTGTAGACCAATATGTCATCAAAGTATACAACAATGAACTTCCCCAGATAGGGCCTTAGAACCTCAGTCATCAACCTCATAAAGGTGCTTGGAGCATTAGATAAACCAAAGGGCATGACCAACCATTCATACAACCCATGCTTGGTCTTGAAGGCTGTCTTCCACTCATCCCCAGCCCTGATCCTTACTTGGTGATATCCCTGCCTTAGATCAATCTTGGAGAAGACCTGAGCCCCACTCAGCTCATCCAGGATATCATTCAACCTTGGTATAGGGAACCTGTATTTGATGGTGATGTTGTTGATGGCCCTACTGTCTATGCACATTCTCCAGGACCCATCCTTCTTGGGCACTAGCAAGGCAGGAACTGCACATGGGCTTAGGGACTCCCTCACAAAACCCTTGCTGAGTAAGTCACCAACCTGAGCTTGTAGCTCTTGAGTGGCCTTTGGATCACTTCTGTAAGCAGGTTTGTTGGGTAGCATTGCTCCAGGAATGAGATCAATATGATGCTCTATCCCTCTAAGAGGGGGTAGTCCACTAGGCAAGTCAGCAGGGAACACATCCCCATAATCCTTCAGTACTTGTTGAACCTCAGCTGGAATGTTTCCTTGGGGAAGTAGGACCTCTTTGGTTAGTAGGATGAACACAACTTCATCACCCATAAGCTCTTGAACCATCTCTGTAACAACCCGAAAAGTACCCAATTTTTCTAGTAAAAATATTTACTAACACTTTTCAGTAGAACTTAAGTTTTTAAAATAGAAATTTTTGTTCCGAGTCTTATTTTGAAATTCCGCGTTCGTATTTGGAATTTCTGAGAGATTTCATGAAAAGACTGTTTTTAGTCATCTTTGACTTTTCTTGACTTTTAAGTCGTCTTTGACTTTCCTTGACTTTTTAAAGTCGTCATTGACCTTTTCTTGACTTTTAAGTCGTCATAAACTTTTCTTGACTTTTAAGTCATTTTTGACTTTTCTCGACTTTTTAAGTCGACTTTGACTTTCGTTGACTTTTCCCGACTCGCCTTGTAAGTTTGAAGACCGGAATTTTATTTAAAAAAATAATATTTTTAATTTATTTTTATTAAGATTTATTAAGATTTATCATAATTTAATATAATTATTTTGAATTTATTTGGAATTTAAAGAATAACTTTTACGGTTTTTAACCGAACATCATTTAACTATTCTCGAGTCATCGTAAATCCCGTAACAAATTCGAAACTCGACTTTGGCATGAGTCACACGCGCGTGTCATCTTTTTCCACTCACAATTAGATATTCTAATTGTTTTGATTAAACTAATAATAATATCTAGATATTTATTCACTTTATCGATCAGTTAACGAAAATTACGCAAAACGCTCGAAATCAGACCCGACAAGCTCAACATCACACGGCACTCCTTACTCTCTTAGACCTTGATATTTTCATTATTTTTCATTACAATATCATAATATCTTGATATTTAGTTTAATTAACTTTATCGTTAATTATATTTAATCGATTACCGTAAAATAATTATTAAACGCGAGTCAATTACGTAACAACAATTTCAAAACCCGACTTCCTAATCCCTCTATAAACACACGGCTCACACACCCCTCTTTACTCACTAACAACTTTTCATTTTTCAACAAATCAAATTAAGATCTAAATATCACTTTCTTCATCGTTCTTCATTTGTTCTTCGTGTTCTTCAATTGTTCTTCATCGTTCTTGAGCAAAACCTTCATAAAATCTTCATTTCTTAATTAAATCCGTCCTAACTTATATTTCTAGACTCTCCTCTTCGCTCCCCATCTTCACGTACGGTTTTATTTCAATTCCGACAAAATCGTTTTCAACACTTTAATTATGGAAAATCATATTTTATTTCTAATAATGTTTTTCTTGTCTTTTCTTATAGGGGAAGATTTTGAAGACGAGTTTGGAGACTCGTATATTTTGGGTGAAGATTAGTAGAAGGGTTTCTTATTATATACTTCTTATTATTTTGGTGCTAAGTGGTTTTGCTAGCTAAGGTAACAATTCCGATTTACTCGACGAATTAATGTCACATAGCCTTTAGTTTTTGTTTAAGTTATGGTTATTTATGATTTTGGTTAGTAACATAGCCTTTAGCTTTGTTTCTTTAGTTTTGGTTCATCCTTTTATTTGGTTCATGTTATTATGATTTAGGGATTTTTGGTAGTAACATGATAAGTAGTGGTTTTTAGCATGTTGTATGAATTTATAATATGTTTAATGTTCTTGATGAATTTTTATGATTTTCCATAAGTTATGATTTTTATGTTGTGTAGGAAATTTATAATATGTTTGGTGTTCTTGATGAATTTTGATGATTTTTCATAAGTTATGATTTTTTTTGTTGTGTAGGAAATTTTAATATGTTTAGTGTTCTTGAGGAATTTGGATGAATTATTTTTAATCATGATTTTTGTATGATGTTGTCAATTAAAAACATGTTAGAATTAATTTGGAATTGGGGTTGTTGTTTTGGTGGTGGCCGGAAATGGTGGTGGCTGTGAACCGGACCAAACCAGCCGGTCCAGGCCGGTTCAGACCCGGTCTGGGTTGGTCCATGGTGGGTCCGGGTTTTGGTCTTTGGGTTGTGTCGATGTTGGATTGTTATGTTGTTTTTTTGAGGGGTTTTAATTATGTTAAAGCATGCGGGAAATATTAGAAAACGGTTTTAGTAAAGTCGTTAAAACAGCCCAAAACAGGCCCAAACCAGCCGTGGGGCCCAGTCCAGGTCCGTGTCATGTTGGCCCAAATCAGCCCGTGGGTCCCCTTGTGGGACTTGTGACGGTTTTTGAGTTATCGTTATTTTATCGCGTTTTGTAATAATTAGCAAGTGAGAAATATTAATAAGTATAATATTTAATTAAAAAGTTTTTATAAAATTATTATTTCTCACATGTTAGAAATATAATACGAGATCGTAGTTTAATTTGATATCCTTTAAGTCAAACGGGTTTTTGGGTATAATATAATAATTCACATGTTAGAAGTTTTAATAAAATAACATGTAATGAATATGTTGATTTTATGTCTATGTGATAAAGACTCTGTTTCTAGCCGGTTTGACCAAACGGGTTTGGTCAAACTAAGATCTAGTCAGCCCCGTTTTGACTGATGACCCGTCGCGGGACTCGGGTCGGGATTTGTCTTCAAGTAAGTTGTATTTAATTAATGAATTAGCCTTAGTAGATATGAGGCGATATGATATTTGATTATTATTTATATGCAATTAGTCACATGATAGGATGTTTTTCCTGTGACTGTTTGATTATATGGTTGGTGTCGTGTTGACTAAGTACCCATAGAGAATTATGAGTATATGGCGTCTTGACCATTCTAATTCTAGATGAGTAGCTTGGACCATGACATTGATAGGCTTTACTGTCTTTAACGAGTATATGTTCACTTGTTGATAGCTTTTGTGTCACGGCCTGGGGGGCTTATCTCCAAGTCGGGGCATGGCATCCTAAGAGTTCCGCTTTGGGAAGGGAGCCAGCTTAAGTACTAGCCATCTCGGCTTAGGGGGTCGCCTAGCAGAGTTTCTTGTGTACGGTTATGTCATGAGACGGGGAATGGAATAGCTGTTGTCGCTAGGTCTGATCAGTCTAGGACTAGGATGTTTTCCTACCTTGTGGTATAGCCTCGAGTTACAGAAGTCGACTATCGGTCGTGCTAAGAACTTATGCCTGTTTCTAGAAGTATCAAGTCTTTCATGTTTGTATGATTCTATGAATTTTAGAAGGTGAGATGCAAGCCGGCTAAGATTGATAGAGTTTGGATTACCGATTGTTAACTGATTCACATGATTACGTGTTGATTAGGGTTTGAGTGTATCACGGCCATGTTTCTGAGAGGAACCTCTGAGCTAGCATACCAGCTTCTCTACCTCGAGTTATAGTTTATTATCGGTTTCACATGATAGCTTTCACATGCTAGGTTATTTGTTAGTTATCTGTTTCATAACATGAAAAGCATATCATATATGTTAAAGTTTTTGTATTGTCCATATACATTGCTTTTATGTTATTCATGTTTTATTAAACTTGACATTTCGTGGCTGGGAGGACTCGGAGTTACTCCCCACTGACTGTGGCTTCCGGGTTTATATTTAATGCGGTCGAACAGGTGGTGATGCATACTTTGGGTACATTGACGAGCTAGCGAGCGAAGTATTTACCTTGGACCTATATTCGGTTCTTAGATTGTATATTATTATACACTCTTTTATTCCCGTATTTATACTGGAGATATGTCTCCCGTCTTGTATAATTTTTATGTATAATATTATTTTCCTTTTGTATGACCCTTTTTATTTATGACACCCTTGTTTTATTTATTTAAATTATTTATTTTCTTTCCGCAAATTTGAGGGTGTCACACCACCTATCGGTGGGAGCCCACATCTACCTTGAACTATCAAATGAAGACCTATAGAGGACAATTCAAGCCCACACCTATTGTCAAGACCAATCCACCGATCGGCCAGGACAAGCCCACTGTCGTTTTCTACCTCTCTAATCTACTGGGCAAGCTATTGAGCAACGGGACCGAAGCTTTCCGAAGCCCAAGTCACTCAGAAGAAACATCGAAGCCCAAAAGAGAAAACCTAGCTCTATATGAAGGAGAAGTGAAGAGAGTGAGGAGGTATCTCTCCCGAGCCGCAAGATCCCTTGTCACGGATCGAGTTTCCGCTCTAAAACACCATTTTAGATTATTGTTTTACATTTTAGTTGATTAGTTTTAAGTTTTCGTTCATTTACAACACTATACCGATCGGCATAGCCTTTTACCGATCGGCATCCTCCTTGTTTTTGCCCTAATTCAGGTTCTGATTCAGTTTTATTTCGTTTTCTGTCATTTTCGTTCATGTTTGTACGTTTCTCGACCATGAATCTTGCCCTACCATCCTGTGTCTTCTTGTTTTGCTTAATATCTATCACCATGAGTAGCTAATCTGCATGCTAGGGCTAGGGTGAACTATTGTGGATCCGGGATTTGGGGGTTCCAATTAAACCGTTTATGCATCTGAACCTATGTTTGATTTAATTGTCGTTTGACTGCCCTAGGACGCTAGGTTATCATTTGTTTAGTGTATTTCCCCTGAGACTGACCAAGTGATTGGGAAGATAGACCTGACACCAATCGGCATAGCCTTATACCGATCGGTAGACATATAGGATAGTGATTTCTGTGAGACCGAACCAGTAATCAGAGTCGCTAGGGGTGGTTAGGAGGCCAAACAAGCAACTTTCTCACCCTTTAGACTGTTTAGACCTTGGCTCGACCTATCCCTTTGACACCATAGTGAACCCGTTCTGCCCTAGTCTTCGTTTCATCTGTTTTTCATAAATTTACTTCGTTTTATATTTGTTTTCATTTATTCACTGCTTTCAATTTCGTACCTTCTAACCTCAACCCCTCAAAACTGTAAACACCATAGAATTGAACACTAGACACCCTACATCCGTTTAAACAATAGTCCTCCCTGTGAATTCGACACCCGACTTACCACTAGCTTCATTAGCTAGTATTGTTGGCTTATAAATATTGTTTGATAGCAGTCCCGACGACAAACTGCACATCAAAAAGGCGCCGTTGCCGGGGAGGCAATAGTTTCAAATTGATTTTTAGGGTCTTTAGGTTCAGTTTTACCTCTACACCGATCGGTGGACCTTACCGCCGATCGGTGCCCTTGCTTTCTGACTGTTTTCTCTAAGTTTTTATGCACAGGAGACGTTCTGGGATGCTACTTACATTCGATCCTGAACCAGAAAGGACTTTGCGCAAGAATCAAAGACTTGCAGAGAGTATTAGTGAGCAATTGTCATCATCTTCATCATCACCCGCAGCCACACCACCACGATCACCACCAAGAAGAATAATGCCGAAGCTTTCGGATGAAGGGCTGCCTACGGCTGCTCAAGTTCCAACTGGGACTCTCAAGCCGAACCTCACAGCTACCAAGTTCAAAATAGATCCATCATTTTACAACTTGGTTCGAAAAGAGCAATTCGGAGGAGGGATGAATGAAGACCCAGCTAGTCACATGAACAAATTTTGCGACTTGTGCGCAATGATTATCGATGAGGGTGTGACCCAAGACCAAATAAAACGAATGATGTTCCCGCATTCTTTAAAGGACAAGGCTTCATCTTGGCTGCAAACTCTTAGTGTGACAGAGAGCAACACGTGGGATACACTTGTGCTAGCTTTCTACAGAAAATTCTTCCCTCCGGAGCGTACCGCTAACCTTAGGATGCAAATCACTGGGTTCAGACAAAAGGTGAAGGAGTCTCTATATGACGCATGGGAAAGATTCAAGGGCCTAGAAAGGCAATGCCCTCATCATGGGTTTACTAAGGGGTACATCGCCATGACTTTCTACAACTCCCTCAATACAGACTCAAGGAGGATATTAGACTCCGCAGCACATGGGAGGTTTGACTCGGTGGAGGTTGATGAAGCTAGGAATGTGATTGAGCAAATGGCTAATCATAGCATATCGTATGTACAATCATCCTACACTAGTGTTGCAGCAGTGAGTGGTGAGACATTTTTCCAGGATAGCGTGACATCACAAATTGCAGATTTGACAGCACAGCTAGCAAGTCTGAAGATGGACAACACTCCGCCGATCGGCACACCTCTCCCACCGATCGGTGGAGTGCAGTCCTCGCCATTGCCTATGATCTGTAATGCATGTGGGTTATATGGGCATACGATCTACACATGTCAGGGCACTCAAGAGCAAGTTGCTGCATTCCATAACTATCAGCAAAGCTCTCCTTATGGTCCGAGCTTTCAACAACCCTACAAGCAACCATATCAAGCTCAGTTTCATCAAGGCCCTCTACCTGGCAATACAAGCACCTCTAGTTCAGCTTATCAACATCCAAACAAGGCTGCATCCACATCGTCACCACAACCTTACAAGTCACCCACTGTTACCGACATGAATGATCTACGAAGCATGTTGCAAGGGGTTCTGAAAAGCCAAGAGCACCTTATTGCTCAAGTGGCTCAAGTGGCTAAAAGTGACCAAGAAAAGTCTAGCGCCATCAAGAATTTGGAGATTCAAATAGCCCAGTTGGCCGCCTCGCAAGCTCAAAGGCAACAAGGCCAATTGCCTCCACAACCCAACCACCCCACTCACACTCTTAATGCTATTCATCTTCGGAGTGGAGTTAGCTATGACAGTCTTTCCATGCCAAGGGTTGAAAAGAAGAAAGTCAGAGACAAGGGTGAACCAGAATATGAAACAGAAACAAGCAGGGGCAAAAGTGGAGCATTACCCCGATCGGTAGACCCCACCACCGATCGGCATGGGGGTCTAACAGGTGCTGGAGAGAGCTCTGGGGAAAGTCTGGAGAATGACTTGATAGCTGGAAATGCTGGAACTGAGGTTAAGCTGCCATTCCCGAGGCGTCTCAAGCAAAAGTCCCCTTTCGAGGAACAATTTGGAAAATTTAAAGAGGTACTTGCTAAACTTAATATTACTATTCAATTTCTTGATCTAGTTTTACAAGTACCTTCTTACACCAAGTTCCTCAAAGACCTCTTGAACCGGAAGAAAGCATTGCCCCAGGTAGAGACACTTGCTCTCACAGAAAGGTGTAGTGCACCTCAATTGAGCAATTCTCCACCTAAACTAGGTGACCCCGGTAGTTTCAGCATCCCATGTACCATAGGCGCCCTTAATATAGATAATGCTTTATGTGACATCGGCGCTAGTGTGAGTGTCCTACCCCTATCTCTAGCTAAGAAAGTCGGATTGACTCAGTTTAAAAGCTCGAATATGACCATTCAAATGGCGGATAGGACCATTTCGCGACCATTAGGGGTGCTAGAGGACGTCCCAGTACAGATTGGAGGGTTCTTTATACCAGTAGACTTTGTGGTGTTAGACATTCCCGAGGATGCTAACATCCCCATCATTTTAGGGAGACCCTTCTTACATACGACTGGCGTAATAATCGATGTGGGTAAACGAACTTTAACCTTTAAGGTGGGGGGTGAAGTCCTTGTGTTTAAACCTTCAGCTACACCACGTTCCCCCTTGGTTGTTCAGTCTGATTCGTTGATTAAGGATCAGTACCAGCTAGTTCAGACCCCCACAGACCTGACACAGACCACCACAGGCCAGAACAAGGGCCAAAATGGCCAGAGCACACTCACACCAATCGGTGAGGTACCCCCTACCGATCGTCATCACGGGTCCCACCGATCGGTGGTAGGCCTGAAAACCCCTGTGAGCTGTGTTGTGGAGTCTAGCTGTGTTATTACTGATTTTATGGCTCCGTCTCACTATTCTGGAGACCCTGTGGAGTCTGTTTGCTTTGTCAGGTCGCAATTTGAGTAGCTATTCGAAAGGATTCGAGGGCAAGAGTTTGAGCGGAGAGCCGATGTATGGGATGCCGCGAAATTTCTGGAGAAATCAACCTGCTTATAGTACACCATGGCAACTCGCAGTCCTCCAAGATGATTTTGGAGACACTTCTGATGGAGGGTCATACAGCGACCCGATTATTTGACATATACTTAGACTTTGCGACATTTTTTTGTTTTTAGTTGGACTATTTTTCATTTTGAACAATTTTGTTTTTTGGTTTGTTTTAGTTTTGGACAATTTGCAATTTGTAACTTTGAACATTGTGTGAGATGAGAGCGAGAGAGACCTTTTTCCTCCTGTTTTGTAATGCTACAGGTAATGACGGAGCCGTCTAGCTGATGATAGCTCGGGATGGTGAGGACCTGTTCACCATTCACCGCCTTGCTTTGAACCGGTTTGGGGGAACTCTCACTCAGTCTGTAAGTCTACCCTCTCCACTTTCACTCTCACCTGCATTCCCCATTCTCCTTTAACCACCTTTGCACCGATTTTCGTCAATTGAGGACAAGGACGAGTTTGGTTTGGGGGAGGGTTTTGATTGTGTGCTTCATATGTGCTTCATTCATATGTACTATAAGCAGTTGCATGACCATACGTGAAAATAAAATTTTTAGAACTGTTTATGTGTGTGTATTGGTTTGAGATGTGCAAAACGACGAGGAAGATATATACACTTAGCTTAATTCATCTCAACTGTGGCCTAACTTATATGATATGACATATTGAGATTAGATTGGATTAACGAGTCTAACATGTCTAAATTGCCTTGTTTGATGTGAATCTACTTTGTATCGAAATGCTTCTCAATGACGTACTGTAATTCTTAACCTGTATGCTCGTGCTTGATTCATAAGTGTGAATATTGACTCGTTGTAGTTTCCGAAGGTATGCACTCTAGGTCCGCGGACCGGGCATTCACTTAAATTTGAACTCCACTTAGCCAAATTGCCTTGATTCGTCCCTTTAGATGTAGGATCCACTCTTTATTGCCCACGTTTCACAAGACTATATTGACTACCTTGGTTACAACCTTACAAATTATGAACTACATCGTAAAAACATCCTACCCAGACTGTAATGGTTGCGTATAGGAGAGTTATGTCACGAAAGCGTGTCAAATGAAGAAAAGGGCCTGATTTTTGAAGTTTTTGAGCTGATACCTATCGGTGTGGCCTAGTACACCGATCGGTGAAGGTAGTATGCCGATTGGTGGGACCCTGTTTTTGGCCTGTTTCATTGTTATTTGAATATATGGAGAATAATTCAGCTCCACAGCAAGTTATACAGCAAGAATAGTGATCGAAAGTTGAGTTTCCAAACAATAAAGTGAAGTACTGAGATCTATCGTGAAGGTAGCAGTTCCAAAATGGTGCTATCAATACGTAAATGTGAATTCCTATTGTGTGAAGTGCAATTACCGAAGTTATGATAATGTCAAGAGATTCGAATTTTTGCCTATGATCGGTATTGGTTAATGTTATGAACGTTTGGGTCTTTTCATTAGTGGTAGCGCAACCACCAGTTTTTTGAGCCCCACACTCCCATACGCGTTAGCACGCACCCATCTTTCACCTATTGAACATAGCCCCATTAAAACCTTGTGCCCAGCATACCTTGAGAACTTTTAGTACTACGAGTATTATTTACGAACTTGGATCATGTTATTGAGTGTGCTTGTTGAGTCTCTACTTTTGAGCTCGTTTGCAAGGTCTTGCGTTATTCATGAAGAACATTGAAATTTAGGCATGTATAAGACCTATTTTGAAGGTCGACTTTTGTGCACTTGTTCTTATCTATTTCTGAAAGCCATAGTTTGGATGAACAGAAAGCATGAGTGTCCAGAGTCGTTATCTCTTACCGTGGTCATTAAGTGTGCTTTGGTTTATGTTTACTTGAGGACAAGTAAAGGGTTGGTTTGGGGGAGTTTGATGTGCATATTTTATATGCACATTTACACACTTATTCGCCCCCATTTCAGTCTTACTTATAGCTCATTTGAGCCGATTTCATGTCATATCCCTCGCCTATGCTACTTTGGTATGTTTTGTTCCTCAATTGCAGGTTTAGGACTTCTCGGGGTGCTTTTGGATGCAGTTTGGATAGTTTGAAGGGAAATAGATTGAGTTCTAGATATGTGATTGAGGCGATTCAAAATGGATAAGATAGATCTCTTTCTTAGCTTCGGAATGAGACCACGCCAAAATCCGCCAAGTAACGAAGAAATGGCGGACGTTTTAAGTTCAGTGCGCGGTGCAGGAATTTAACAGTGTCACCGATCGGCAATGCCTCCCACCGATCGGCAATACCTACCACCGATCGGCAAAACCGAAACTCGACTTTGGCATGAGTCACACGCCCATGTCATCGTTTTCCACTCACTTGAGATATTTTATTTGTTTCGATTAAACTAATACAAATATCTTAGATATTTGTTACTTTATCGATCCGTCAGTTTAAATTAACGCAAATCGATAAATCAGACCCGATTGTTCACCAAACCACACGGTTTTCCCTCCTCTCTTAGACCTTGATATTTTCTTTCTTTTCATTACAATAACATAATATCTTGATATTTAATTGAATTAACTTAATATCTAATTAATTACGGTAATATAATTATTATACCGAGTCAATTCCATAACAACAATTTCAAAACCCAACTCACTATTTTGCTCTATATTACACGGCACTCCAACTCCCACTTTACTCACTAACAACTTTTCATTTTACCACAAATCAACTTAAGATCAAATAAATCGTTCTTCATCGTTCTTGAACGTTCTTCGTATTTCTTCATCAGTTCTTCGTCGTTCTTGAGCAAAATCCTCATAAAACCTTCATTTCTTAATTAAATCCGTCCTAACTTATATTTCTAGAATCTCCTCTTCGCTCTCCATCTTCAAGTACGTTTTATTTCCAATTCCGACAAAATCGTTTCAACACTTTAATTATGGGAATTCATATTTTAAGTTCTAATAATGTTTTTCTTGTCATTTCTTATAGGGGAAGATTTTGAAGACGAGTGTTGTGACTCGTATATTTTAGGAGAAGATTAGAAGACGGGTTTCTTATTTTCTTAGTTCTTATTATTTTGGTGCTACTTGATTTTAGCTAGCTAAGGTAACGATTCCGAGTTACTCGACGGATATATGTTACATAGCTTTTGTTTTCTTTAGTTTTTGGTTCATCTTTAGTTTGTGTTCATATTATTATGATTTTATGATTTTTAGTTAGTAACATGATAAGTTGTTAATTGTATTATGTTGTAGGAATTTATAAATATGTTAGTGTTCTTGTTATATTTTTATGATTTCTTCATGATAATGATTTTTGTATGATGGATGGTTAAATTGGTTGTTAAAATGGGTGTTTGATAATTAAAACATGTTAGAATTAATTTGGAATTGGAGTTGTGAGAACCGTGTAAAGGGGCTGGAAAAATCAGCCTAAACCGGACCCAAACCAGGCCGGTTCAGGCCGGTTCAGGCCCGGTCCAGGGCGGTCTGGGCTGGTTCATGGTGGGTCCGGGTTTTGGTCTTTGGGTTGTGTCGATGTTTGATTGTTTGGTTGTTGTTTTGACGGGTTTTAATTATGTTAAAGCATGCGGGAAATATTAAGAAACGGTTTTAGTAAAAGTTGGAAAATCTGCCAAAACAGCCCAAACAGGCCCGTGGGCCCATTCAGGCCCATGTTGGGTGCGGCCCAAAAGTCAGCCCGTGGGTCCCACTTTGGGACTTGTGACGGTTTTTGAGTTTAATGTTAATTTATCATGTTTTGTAATATTTAGCAAGTGGGAAATTTTAATAAGTAAATTATTTAATTAAAAGTATTTTTCATAATATTATAATTCCTCACATGTTAGAAATTATAATACGAGATTATAGTTTAATTTGAAATCCTTTAAGTCAAGCGGGTTTTTCGTATGATTTAATAATTCACATGTTAGAAGTTTTAATAAAATAACATGTAATGAATATGATGATTTTTATGATCAAGTCTATGTGGTAAAGACTCTGTTTCTAGCCGGTTTGACCAAACGGGTTTGGTCAACCTAAGATCTAGTCAGCCCCGTTTTGACTGATGACCCGTCGCGGGACTCGGGTCGGGGATTTGTCTTCAGGTAAGGTTTTATTTAATGAATGAATGAATGAGCCTTAGTAGATATGAGGCGATATGATATTTGACTATGATTTATATGCAATTAGTCACATGATAGGATGTTTTTCCCGTGACTGTTTAATTATATGGTTGGTGTCGTGTTGACTAAGTACCCATAGAGAATTATGAGTATATGGCGTCTTGGCCATTCTAGTTCTAAATGAGTATCTTGGACCATGACATTGATAGGCCCGTACTATCTTTAACGAGTATATGGAGTTTGCGGCTTGATAGCTTCTGTGTCCCGGCTTGGTGGGTTTATATCCAAGTCGGGGTATGGCTGCCATTGTTTCCACTTTGGGAAATGGAGCCAGTTTAAGTACTAGCCAACCCCTTTGATGGATCTTCTTAGGGTGTACTCATGTGATTGTATCATGGGTCTTGGATGCGATGGATCTTCGCATTTCTCTGGGTCTGCGCAGTCTAGGTTTAGGGTTGAGTCGTATCTTGGACATGTTTCTGAGAGGAACCTCTGAGCTAAGATATGTGCTTTGGATCTGGGCCATGTTATTAGTGTAACCGCTGAGCCTAGATGTGTGCTTGGTATTTGGGCCATGTTACCGGAGTGACCGCTGAGCCTAAATATTTAAGTATATCCTACCTCGTGGTATAGACTCGAGTTACAGAAGTCTTCTATTGACTGTACTAAGAACTTATGCCTGTTTGTAGAAGTATTGGTCTTTCATGTTTGATGATTCTATGAGTTTTAGAAGGTGAGATGCAAGCCGGCTAAGATTGATAGAGTTTGGATTACCGATTGTTAACTGATTCACATGATTACGTGTTGATTGGGGTTTGAGTGTATCACGGCCATGTTTCTGAGAGGAACCTCTGAGCTAGCATACCAGCTTCCCTACCTCGAGTTATAGTTTATTATCGGTTTCACATGATAGCTTTCACATGCTAGGTTATTTGTTAGTTATCTGTTTCATAACATGAAAAGCATATCATATATGTTAAAGTTTTGTATTGTCCATATACATTGCTTTTATGTTATTCATGTTTTATTAAACTTGACATTTCGTTGCTGGGAGGACTCGGAGTTACTCCCCACTGACTGTGGCTTCCGTGTTTATATTTAATGCGGTCGAACAGGTGGTGATGCATATTTGGGGTACATTGACGAGCTAGCGAGCGAAGTATTTACCTTGGACCTATATTCGGTTCTTAGATTGTATATTATTCTACACTCTTTTATTTCCGTATTTATACGGGAGATATGTCTCCCGTCTTGTATATTTCTTTTGTAGAATATTATTTCCGTATTGTAATGACCCTTTTATTTTATGACACCTTCGTATATGTTTTATTATCTTTTATGTATTTAAATAATTTTTTTTCTTTCCGCAAATTTGAGGGTGTCACAGTTGGTATCAGAGCATTTTGCTCCGAGCACGTTTGTGTACCCTTGTATAAACTAACTTGACTGAAAAATACTTAAACTTTGTGAGATAGAATGGTAGGATGGGTAGATTAGGATTTATGTTGTAGTCTATTTGTTTATGCTAATTGTTAGGAGTAACTTAGTTTGTTTTGTTTCTTATGAAGACGGTTGGACCTCGTGTAGAAGAGATCGTTGTTAGTGCCAACCAGGTCCATCCTCATAAAGAAGACAATTGCCAAGGAGGCTAGGCTTGGGTGGCTAGCCAAATTGCTAGGAGCAATATTACGCCTTATGGTGGAATATGTGTTACCTAGAAGGAGTATCCTCTACCGAAGATTTGAAGATTTATAAGCCTAATTGAAGTGAATTCCTTCTTCATCTTTGAATTTTCTCGTCCTTATAGTATTATGCCCTTTTCCTTCCATCTAGGTGCTTCTTTCTCTTCCAACTATTTGCCTCTTATAAATTACTCTAGATAGTTCCTCCATCTTACCATTGGTATCCTTACCTCCCTCTTGTAACATTTTTATGGATGTCATAACCATCGGTTTGTGGTATATTATACTTAGTCGGAAGATCTTTGAATCTTGTGGAATATTAGTATTTGTTAGAATGAACTTGTGATTTGAGGAAAATGGTATAGATTTAATTTCACCCTATGGTGGTGAGAGTTGGTATCCTTGAGGAAGGTGTGGTAAGGTATGTTTAATGATTTTAATGCTTGAAGCTTGTCATGACTAGTGTGTAAATAGTTCATGATATTCGAAGGTGTAAAGTCGAATGAGTTGGCTATTACTTCTTAACTCATTGGTAATTTAGTCTTTTGGAATTAGAAGTTTAGTATTGGTTGGAAGACCATTCTTATGATATGTCTATTTTGGAGTAAATAAGAAGTTTCGAATATGGTACCTAACCACCCTATTAAGCTAGTTCCGTGTTTAGATGATTATAAGGATTTGAGGATAAACTTAGGAGGAAAGTCTCTTAGCGGTTTTAGACTATGAAAGCTTGAAGTGCAATATCATTTCTTTTGAGGATCGAATTAAGCATAATGGTGGTTGGTTGTTGTGGTTAAGGATTTTAGTGGTTCTTTAAAGGTTACTTGGAAAAATAGTTGTTTTAAATGTTGGACCCTAACGGGAATAATTACTTTGTGAAATTAGGATAGGATGAACAACTTGAGGAATATTGTCATAAGCGAAAACCGATGTATTGAGTGTTTGAAGGAGCTAAATAAATTGATTTACGGTCGCATTTCCCTATGATTGGCAAAGGTTAAGTGAAATGATATTGGGTGACTAATCTCTTTTGAGGAGTTGTGTTTTAACTTTTGAAGGTGAGAAAGTTAATTGTTAATAACTTAAGATAATGAATTTTGGAATAAATTGGATCAAAGGATTTTATAGTAAGTCTCCTTTACTTTGGGGTTGTTAGCGGCATTGTTTCCCAAATTATAAATATTTGGATGGTGGTTTTCAATAAGAGTTTTAATGGAGCTAAGAAGATTAGAGTTCGTAATGAATCTTTCATGGGCGGTTAGTTATGGAGTTTACCGTACCGATGGACCTTAGAAGATTCTGATTGAAATTGAATAATTGGGAGTTGTTACTCAATGGGTCATGCTTATGAAATATTTTTGGTAGGAATCTGATGATCGACATTCGAATTGTCATAGATGGATGATAGTTTTGTGATTCATTCCTCTCTTTTCTCTCTTTCTTTTCGATTTATTCTTTCGAATATTTCGTGCCTTCTATCAATTATCATCTCGTATAGATAGGTTATTAAAAGCTTTAGTTAGAAATTTTAGGTATAGATAGTAGTGTTATTACTTTTACTATAGAATTTTTGAACTAAAAGCTTTTGAAAATTTTTGATGATTTCAAGTATTTTACCGTCAAGGAGTGTTGAGACTCGTTATTGGAGACGTTCGATGACTAGTTTTCTCATTTATTGATGCGAAAATGTATCTTTTAAAGTCTTTGATTTGGGACGTTGGTGTTCGTAACAGCTGACGAGAACCTTCCGCCCCAGTGATAAGACCCTGTAATTTTATTACGAATATATTTTTAACAATTTTGAAATAAGACCTACATATATGTTACTTTCCTTCTTTTAAGTTTCGAGGACGAAACTTTTTAAAAGGAGGGGTGATTGTAACAACCCGAAAAGTACCCAAGTTTTCTAGTAAAAATATTTACTAACACTTTTCAGTAGAACTTAAGTTTTTAAAATAGGAATTTTTGTTCCGAGTCTTATTTTGAAATTCCGCGTTCGTATTTGGAATTTTTGAGGGATTCCATGAAAAGACCGTTTTTAGTCATCTTTGACTGTTCTTGACTTTTAAGTCGTCTTTGACTTTTCCTTGACTTTTTAAAGTCGTCATTGACTTTTTCTTGACTTTTAAGTCGTCCTAAACTTTTCTTGACTTTTAAGTCATCTTCGACTTTTCTCGACTTAAGTCATCATTGACTTTTCTTGACTTTTTAGTCAACTTTGACTTTCGTTGACTTTTCCCGACTCGCCTCGTAATTTTAAAGACCGAAATTATATTTGAAACATAATAAATTTAATTTATTTTTATTAAGATTTATCGGAATTTATCGTAATTTAATATAATTATTTTGAATTTATTCTGAATTTAAAGAATAACTTTTACGGTTTTAACCGAACGTCATTTAACTATTCCCGGGTCAACTTAAGTCCCGAAACCCGACTTTGACATGAGTCACACGCGCCATGTCACTTTTTTCCACTCATATTAGATCTTTAAATTAATATGATTAAACTAATAAAAATATCTAAGATATTTGTAACTTTAACGGTCTGTCAATTTAAACTCCGCAAATCGCTTAAAAACAGACCCGATTTCTCACCATTTCACACGTCTCCTTTGTCCTCTCTTTCACCTTGATATTTTCCTTTCTTTTCATTATAATAACATAATATCTTGATATTTAGTTCAATTAACTTAATCGCTAAATATATTTAATCGATTACCGTAATATAATTATTAAACGCGAGTCAATTCCGTAACAACAATTTCAAAATCCGACTTCCTAATTCCTCTATATTTACACGGCCCTCACTCACCACATACTCACTAACAACTTTTCATTTTACAATAAATCAAATTAAGATCAAATTAATCGTTCTTCATCGTTCTTCATTTGTTCTTGAGCGTTCTTCATCCGTTCTTCGTCGTTCTTGAGCAAAATCATCATACAACCTTCATTTCTTAATTAAATCCGTCCTAACTTATATTTCTAGAACCTCCTCTTCGCTCTCCATCTTCAAGTACGGTTTTATTTCAAATCCGACAAAATCGTTTTCAACATTTAATTATGGAAAATCAAGTTTAAGTTCTAATAATGTTTTTCTTGTCATTTCTTATAGGGGAAGATTTTGAAGACGAGTTTGGTGAATCGTATATCTTAGGAGAAGACTAGAAGACGGGTTTCTTAGTTCTTAGTTCTTATTATTTTGGTGCTACTTGATTTTAGCTAGCTAAGGTAACGATTCCGAGTTACTCGACGGATAAATGTTACATAGCTTTGGTTTACTTTAGTTTTTGGTTCATCTTTAGTTTTTGATCATATGATTATGGT
>JAIUZE010070327.1:0-146546 GCA_022085475.1 Heliosperma pusillum
TATTGGAAAACGGTTTTTAGAAATTTTAGGCAAAACAGCCCATTGAGCCCAAATCAGGCCGTGAGGCCCAAATCAGGCCCATGTGGGTCCGGCCCAACTCAGCCCGTGGGTCCCACTTTGGTACTTGTGACGGTTTTTGAGTTATCGTCATTTTTATCGCGTTTTGTAATAATTTAGCAAGCGAGAAATATTAATAAGTAAAAATATTTAATTAAAAAGGTTTTCATTAAATTATTATTTCTCACATGTTAGAAATTATAAGACGAGACCGTAGTTTAATTTAATATCCTTTTAGTCAAACGGGTTTTGGTTATGATTAATAATTCACATGTTAGAAGTTTTAATAAAATAACATGTAATGAATATGGTGATTTTTATGTCTAAGTCTATGTGGTAAAGACTCTGTTTCTAGCCGGTTTGACCAAACGGGTTTGGTCAAACTAAGATCTAGTCAGCCCCATTTTGACTGATGACCCGTCGCGGGACTCGGGTCGGGGATTTGTCTTCAAGTAAGGTTTTATTTGATAAATGAATGAATGAGCCTTAGTAGATATGAGGCTATATGATATTTGAATATGATTTATATGCAATTAGTCACATGATAGGAAGTTTTTCCCGTGACTGTTTAATTATATGGTTGGGGTCGTGTTGACTAAGTACCCATAGAGAATTATGAGTATATGGCGTCTTGACCATTCTAATTCTAAATGAGTATCTTGGACCATGACATTGATAGGCCCGTACTATCTTTAACGAGCATATGGAGTTCACTGCTTGATAGCTTTTGTGTCACGGCCTGGGGGGGCTTATCTCCAAGCCGGGGCGTTGCATCCTAAGAGTTCCGCTTGGGAAGGACCAGCTTAAGTCTAGCCATCCTTCTCTGCTTAGGGGGTCGCATAGTAGAGTTTCTCATAGACGGTTATGTCATGGGACAGGGAATGGAATAGCTGTTGTCGCTAGGTCTGATCAGTCTAGAACTAGGATGTTTTCCTACCTTGTGGTATAGCCTCGAGTTACAGAAGTCTTCTATTGACGGTACTAGGAACTTATGCCTGTTTGTAGAAGTATTGGTCTTTCATGTTTGTATGATTCTATGAGTTCTAGAAGGTGAGATGCAAGCGGGCTAGGATTGATAGAGTTTGGATTAACGGTTGTTAACTGATTCAAATGATTACGTGTTGATTAGGGTTTGCGTGTATCAGGGCCATGTTACATGGTAACCGCTGAGCCAGCATACCAGCTTCCCTACCTCGAGTTATATTTTATTATCGGATTCACATGATAGCTTTCATATGATAGGTTATATGTTAGTTATTTGTTTCATCACATGAAAAGCATATCTTATATGTTAAAGTTTTGTATTTCTCATATACATTGCTTTTATGTTATTCATATTTCATTAAACTCGACATTTAGTGGCTGGGAGAACTCGGATTTACTCCCCACTGACTGTGGCTTCCGTGTTTATATTTAATGCGGTTGGCAGGTTCGTGATGCATACTTGGGTACATTGACGAGCTAGCGAGTGAAGTATTTACCTTGGACCTATATTCGGTTCTTAGATTGTATATTATTATACACTCTTTTCTTTCCGTATTTATACGGGAGATATGTCTCCCGTCTTGTATATTTCTTTTGTATAATATTATTTCGTTTTGTAATGACCTTTTTATTTCGGACACCTTCAGTATGTATTTAAATTATTTTTTTTCTTTCCGCAAATTTGAGGGTGTTACAGAAAATGATGAGTTGCAAATTGGGTAAATTGCATTCTCTTGAGAATTTGGTTTATTAGTAGAGTTAGTACTATCGAGTTCTTGTAGATCTTCCTGCCGATTTTATTGTCATCTTTCTATCCCTAGGAGTTCGATTTGTTTTGTTTTTGCGTGTTTTGTATACATTTTCATACACTGAATTGTGTTTGTGATGCTCGAGTCGCTCTATGTACGTGTAATGTCTTGTTATTTGATTTTATCTTTGATAAAACCTTCGAATTTCCATATTATGAGCATGTTTGGCCTTACTTATGAAAAAGAATTTTTCCTTTTGTAAAGGAGTTTGTATAAAAGCTACTTTTTGACAAAATTGTTGATGTTTGACCAAGTTTTTTGAAAAACTGTTTTTATTAATTTTGTCATGTTTGGCCTAACTAGTTTCTAATAAAATTATTTTATCTTGTTTTCTAGTTTCTATACGACACACTCTACAACTATTTTATAGTTGTAATCTGACCCAAATATTATACTTCAACTTTTTCTGAGAAAGTTGTGTAATTACTCAACTTTTATGGTAAATCTACTTTATTACCCTTTTGCTAAGTATTTTTTTAAAAAAAATTACTACAAAACTAATCAATTTATGGTCGAACAAGCAAATAAAGTTTCAATGTGAAATATCCAACTATGAAAAAAGTCATTGCAAAAGAAGAAAATTAATCACAGTAATAATAATACCATTTTAAAAAATGGAAAGAAGTACCTACTTCAGTCTTGGAAGGAATATTGGAGATGAGAGAAGAGTTATGATGAGAAGAACAATTCACTTTTATAAGGGGTAAAAATATGGGAATAGATACAATAATGGCGGTAGTTTTTTTTGGGTTTGGCGCTCAATCAATGAGAGAGTTGCGTGAAAATAGAAACAGAAGTAGCAATTTGCTACTTCTGTTTCTAGGCGGTCAATTTTACAATTTGTGTTTAATAAAAGTTGTTTTTGCTTTCCTAAAAACTAGTGTTTGACCTAGTTTCTGTTTTTTCATTTGGAAAAGCACTTGTAAAATGGGGCCAAACACATACTATATTTCTAATTTAGCGTTTCAAAGAAGTCTAAAGATGGTTTTTGTACCTCCTTTTTTAAAAAAAAAAAAATAGATTTCTTTCGCTTTTATATTTGGATTTTACGTTTGGTTGGATGTTTGCACTTGTTATTGGAGACGTCTGATAACTAGTCCTGCACTTACTAACACTTGTTTGATTTTCGATTTCACTATTTCGACTTTGATTTGATCTGGATAATTAGAGTTCTCGTTCGCGACTGGCACTCTTGTGATTCGTAAATAAAGTTTCACACTTATGAAAATTCTCTTTAAATCGTTTTCGAGAAGAACTTCGTTTCATAAATGTTTCCCTTATAAAAGTTTTCGTGTTAATTTTTAAAGTCGATTCTTTTCTTTGATACTTTTGTTTTCTACTCTCAAGTTTCGAGGACGAAACTTTTTAAAAGGTGGGGTGATTGTAACACCCGGAAATGTACCCTATTTTTCTAGTAAAAATATTTTACGGACACTTTTCAGCGAATTTTAGTTTTAATCGTAAATTTAATTTTCCGAGTCGAATTTAGAATTTCCGAGTACGTATATGGAATTTCCGCGATATTCCATGTGAATCCCGTCTTAAGGCGAGTTTGACTTTTCTTGACTTTTGAGCCACCTTTGACTTTCGTTGACTTTCTCCTTCATATACTCCCTTCCTCACCCTAAACCTAATTCATTTCCCACAACTCAAAAACTTTCCTTCTTCTCTAAGAAACCAAAGAAACCTTGCCTCCATTTTTTATCCGTCTTCAAATCGTCACTACGCCTTCATTTCTTGCTCAAATTCACGTAAGTTTGTCTTATTCTTCCCCTCTTAGCTTCCTCTATCCGTATTGGTAATAAAATTACCGTCTTTCTCGCTTTTAATTTATCCGTCTTTCTCAAGGTGAATGATATTCGTCTTTTATTATCTAATTGTTTGTAGGTGGAGACTAGGAAGGTTTAGAAACCGTTTAAAGACGCGTAAAGGTAACGGTGAAGGGTTACTCGATATCATTTACGTGTTTTACATGCTTATATGCTAGAAATCGTATTAGAATACGATTTGTAAGTGTAGGAATCATGTATGGATGATGATTGTTGTTACTTGATGATTGTTGATGATGACTATTGATTGTTGATAGTTATTAGAAATGGATTATGAGAATTGGAAATGATAGGTTTGAATTTATGTTGAAGGCTCACGGGTGAATTGGTAACACATGTCACGGGTGTGAAATACAAGTCACGGTCGTGACTTGTGCAGTTTTACTGCACTGACCCCTTTCCGTAAAATGATCATATCTCCTTCGTTCCTTGCTTGTTTTGGTCTTGTGACCTACCGTTGGAACCGTAAGAGGATAAGCTATCACCTAAACTTAGAATTTCTGCATTTGCATGTCTAAAACTCTAGTTATGACAGTTTGAAGTGGACCCTTGTTTTAGTTAGTTTCCAAACTTGTTGTTTTGAGATAAGATCTATGTTTCCTATTTATTATGCTTCTTAAACTTGGTCTAATGCTTATGTATCATGTATTGTTTCATGTTTATCATAGTTACATTTATATAATGCCCTATTATCATGCCTTGTGACGGTTTTTGGTATGTTCCACTTTGAGTCGGTTTTACAAATGATACGGTTTGAGCACTATTTTGTTATGTGCTTTGTACTCTCATTCCCTTGGCTACCTCCCACGTTGTCAAGGCTGGAATGTCGGAACGGGGAGTATCCTGACTCTTAAAGGCTGTTGTAGGTGGGCATAAATACCGACGTTGTTGGGAGGCGAACGCTATGCGTTGATCGACCCGGCCGTCAAATGTTGTGTACTTGCGAGGTGGTGTTATTTGCATGTAGCGTACCGCTTGTTATGAGGCTTGTGCTCTTTTCCGCCTCTTTCATGAATTGATCTACCGAATTTGGGGTACTCGGCGTCTATGATTGACCGAGTCTTGGATGCGAAACGTCATCGCATGTCGAATCGGAAAACGTGTATTCCGAGGAATCTGGCCAGGTTTAGATTAGGAACCGTATTATTATCGTCGTCCTACCAGGAGGAAATTAGTCTACATATACGAAATGGATTGAATCGTGTATGCGTTCAGGGAAGGTTTTACTCCCGTGGATGCCCATAATCATACTTGCCAGGTACACGATGCTAGTGCGTTTCATTTACCGTGAGAGAGGTCGTCTTTGTGACGTTGTTCTTGAATGCGTGATTTCATGATTTTATTCATGGTCATTGCATGATTGGGCATCGTCATTGTATTGTTATGTGTGGATGGGTGATTACATGATTGATATTCATGGTCATTCGATGACTTGGCATGGTTTGTTTGTCGAGTCTCAATCTTATCAAACTTATACCGCTAACGGTGAGATGCAAGCCCTAGTGAGCGTATTCGGTTGCCTAAGAGTGTCTTCCCCGAGTCTTTGAATAACATGATGGATTCGGATTTGTATTCCATTATGCTCTTATCATTATTATCGAATTGCCTATCTATCCTTATCGTATCTCACATGTATATCTATATATGCATGCTTTTACTTTTGTATTTCCTTTTATGTACGTTTAATGTGATATGGCTGGGAGAACCCGGAGTTACTCCCCACTGACTGTGGCGTTCATGTTTTTCATGAATGAACAGGTTGCTTGCATGGATGGCTTTTTGCTTATGCTATTTTGGGTTCGGGTGTGAGCTAGCGGGCGTTGTCCCTGGAAGATTACCTCTAGTCGTTAATTAGCTAGTTTGCTAAACACTTGTTCTTTGTTAACATTTTGAGAGACTCCGTCTCTTTGTTATATTCCGTACTTAGTTTGTAATATTTTGACACTCCTCGTTTTATCTATCTTGCATGTATAAAAGTTTTTAAAATACCGTATTTCCGACTAGACGGGGTAATTTCATCTTGACCAACTATGATAGATGGGGTAAATCCGACTAGACGGGGTAATTTCATCATGCTTGTATGTTTTATATTTCCGCATTCGCGAGGGTTGTCACAACAATGTTCCAAAGTATTATGGATTTATCGTCAAAACCCCGAAACTTGTTTTGCACGGCTCGAATACGAAATTTGCAATCACATTTAGGTGAACCGGATTTTTTCCTAGGATTATCGGGATCATACTCTCCCGGTGGCCTCCCGTACCTAGAACAACGCAAATATGAAGATAACAAGTCGGGTTCGCTACGGTTTTTCGCTCCATTAGTTGCTTTCACCCATGCAAACCCATTATCAAACGCTATCTTTTGGGCCCAATCAAACGCTTCGTCACGAGTCTCAAAAACTATATCCGTCACAAATAAAGGGTTGAAATCGAACCCGTTATCAACAAATTCCTCAAATGAACCCTGTTTACAAGCGGAAATTACATTAAAACTTAAATAAACCGTGCGAAAACACGAGAAATTACACGTAAACACGAAAATGCGCAAGTAAACTTCAAAAAAACGTTGCACCACTAATTCAATGTCCGTTGTAGACGTTGAACCCTATACATAACGTCTAACCTAGACGTTGATATGGGGTGTCAACGTCTAGGACAGACGTTATACATAGATCATAACGTCCATATTGGACGTTGATGATGGGAACCAACGTCCACTTTGGACGTTGATCAACGTTGGTAACGTCCACCTTGGACGTTGATATGGGGTATCAACGTCTAGGTGGGACGTCAACATTGGTTATCAACGTCTATATTGGACGTTGGTTCCCCATATCAACGTCCAATGTAGAGTTGCCTACCCTAAATCGTCCAAAAATCATATCAATATTCATGAATTCGGCAAAAAACTATAAATCGACTTCAAAAGGGTGTTCAAGAATCAACAAATGTCATAGGCTCGTAACGGAACACTAACAAAGAAAGCCATAATTGTATTATTCTGTTGGAGCTAGTGTCCTCCATAGTTAGTGCAATAACATAAATAAATCTCTGTAGGTTCACTGGGTATACTTTATATAATAATCAGTTGATTAACGTTTATCAATAACGGTTGGCTTGCTAGATAAGTTTGACGTTATTGTCATACAGATGGCGGTGATCAACTGGTCCCTAAAAGTCACACCTAGAGGATGTGTTTGAGAGATGTGATTATTTGAGAAAATAATCATATTGATGCCCTATTATATGACTAAAAGGTTAGTCAGTGTATTTGACTAAAAGGTTAGTCAATGTGATGATGAGACGATTATTTAATAACGATTAAATAATATAAGCTGAGACGAATTAAAAGTAATTCGTAATTAAATATAAACTGTTGTATTTAATTAGCATATATATAATGTAAGCTTATGCGAATTAAAATGTTAATTCGTAATTGAATATAAAATGTTATATTGAATTAGCAAATTATAATTATACGGATAATTATAATTTACGTATATATTATACGATTGTCATATTAGATGTTGTCAGACCGGTATTAATGTATCGACTACAAAATGTTGTATGGACATATTAATACATGACAACACAAATGACATTTATAATAATAATACACATTATATATTAAAGCGAATTTAACCGAAATAAAGTCCAGATTCACTCTGGAATTTTCGGTCCATTAGTGGTTAATTAGAGGAGAAAATATCTCCCCTAATAACTACATTGGTGCCGTGTGAAATAGGGATAAAGGAGAAAAATTTAGCTTTTTTTTCTTCTAACCCTAATTCATTCTCTCTTGTGCCTCCATCATTCACACATCACAAAATTAAAAAGTTAACAGTAACTTTTCACAAAAACATTCTAGCAAATTTTAGGGCATTTCTCATTCTATCTTGGGTGCTACGATTAGGAGATATCATCATTTTAATATTGTTCTTAGGCCATTAAAGCAAGGACTAAAGGTTATTTCTAATCTCTCGCATATTATGCATTTTCGTTTATAACTATTAATCATATAATCATAATTTCATTATAATCCTGAATGATTTAAAGGGAAGTATACGGATATTTTCCCACAAGTGGTATCAGAGCCATAGGGCTATGAAATTGTTTATATGATTTTCGTAAATATTGAATTTGTATAATTTAAAAAAAAAATTCCATTCGGCAAAATTTTTTTTAATGCCGTGTTTTTTTATTTTTTTGGGTGTTCCATTTTGATTCAAATATTGTTATTTTAAAAGGTTGAGATAATAATATATGAATTTGTAGATGTTTTGATTGAATAATGATTGAATTAAAACGTAAATGGAATTAGATATGAATGTTAATGAACATTCTTTTGCTTTATATTTTCGGTATAAAATGATCTAGATATTCATGTTAAAAGGTTAATTTGAATCATCTAGTTTGTATCAATGTTTAATATCGATTAGATATTGTTTGTTTGTACCGATCTAGTTAATATAAGCATGATCGAATTAAAACCGTTTAATTTGATTAAATTTTTTTTTTGCTGCCCGTGTACTGTTCACAGTCAATAAAAAAAAAATTCTGTTTTTTTTTAAGTGACAGTTGCAGCGTTTTTTGTGTAGAAAAAAAAAAGAGTTTGTTTTTTTTTGGTTTTGTATAAACCGAAAGAAAAAAAAAATTGGTACCTGCTACTGTTCATACGTGAACAGTAATTATAAAAAAAAAATTCGTTTTTTTTATTAAACCAATTTTTGTTTTGTACAATATAAAGATAATGTATGATTGTTTTTGTGAAAAAGTTCACAAATTTTTGATACCATGTTATTTTAAAAAGGTTTAAAATAATGTTGTTGTAATTCATATTGATTATGAATTTCATTGGATTTTGATTGAAATCTCGTGATGAATTACGGAATCGTCACATGATTTAATGGTGGTTTGGATAATTAATCAACATAATTTATGCATTATGTTTTGTATGATTAATTTTTAGTTGATGCTTTTATTATGTTGAATGTTGTTTGAATGGTTTAATTTTACGCATTTTTGTACAATCAGTTGTAATTTACTAGTGTGGCCTTAGTAGATTATGTTTTCGTAATGATGGAAACATAGTCTTGGTTGTATTTTGAGATCTCGTATCTCCCCTTTGTAATTTTAATTTTTGGAATCATTTTGAATTAGAATGTAAATAGGTTTACATTTGTAATTTTTAAAATGTATTTTGAGAAGATTCAAGATGGAGATCGGATGGCTCACTCCCGCTATATGGACCAAGATGGAACATCAAGACAAGCTTCTCGGGTCCAAGGGTGGATTCCAACTTGTATTTTGTTCATTTTGGTAGTTAGGCCACACTAGGTGTTTTATTTTGCGTTTTATTTTTCCATTCTTGTTGCTTTATTCACATGATAGATAATTGCATCATATTCCGCCTAAACCAAACCACCTAAAAATGCATGAAAAATGATTCATACCGTTTGAATATTTTAATCATGGACATACAGATGTCACTCGCTTTTAGGGTCATCACCTTAGTTTAAATCCTTCTCGAGTTGCTAGACATTCGTTCACTTAAAATGAATTAAAGTTAAGATGATGGGACCTTCCCCTATAAATAAAATTGAGACTAGTCTTTATAGGGAAAACTATTATGAACCCCTTCTTCGTCGGAAGTCATAATATGACCCCTTCTACGTTGGGTAAGTAGTGAGTGTTGACCTATTTTTATCTCAACATTATAGTACGAGTAATATCTCGTGATTATGATGGACTAAAGATAGAATTTACAGAAATTTATCGACCAGGAATTCTAAAAGTATAATTAGCCAAGAGGTTGGCTTATCAATTTACAGAAATTGAGTCTTGGGATCATTTATATAATTCTTGAGGGAGGTCAATTGTATAAATGCACGAGTCATAGCATTAAACAGTTTTTCATTAGACTCAAAATTAAAAACGATGAATACTTATCATATTTATTTTCTTTTTCACAGTTTTTGAATTCGTTATATACAGATATAACTGCTAATAACAAATGGCTGGCCATACTGATGACCCAATGCCAAGTGCCACGCTCGGACGTGAGTCCTGGCTTAAGATTTTCATGGACACTATGAATCAGTCAACGCGACTGAAGAATAACGGGTCCAACTTTGCGGACTGGGAGGCGGCATTACGGAATGCTGCCATTGCTGACGGTTTGACTGAGCCACTACCGCCCAACCCACGCCCCAATGCAGGAGCCAATGAATCACTTGCTTATAGTGATTTCATGATGGAGGCGGGTGCGATAAAGAAGTTACTCATCTTTTCAATGGAATCAAATTTGCAAAGGCGATTCATTGCCCATGGTGCGAATAAGATTTTCACCACGCTCTCTAACGAGTTCTCGAAAGCTCCGAGAATCGTTAGCTATGAGCATACCTGTCGCTTCTTTGAGGCGAAACTCCAGAAGGGCCAAGCGGTTAGCCCACACATTCTTGATATGATTGAGAATGTCGAGAAACTGGAGGCACTTGGTTGCAAAATCGATGAGAAGATCGTCATTGACCGCGTTCTCCATTCACTTCATTATGGTTTTGCCCTTTTCAGGGCAAAATAATACTCCCTCCGATCCAGACCAATGGTAACACTTACCTAAAACGGACGATCCACACCAATGGTAACATACCTTATTTGGCCCACTACATTACCAAGTTATCCTTCTACCCATTTGATATTTACACAAAATGCCATTGCATGACCCCACAATTAAACCCACAATTAAACCCACCATTACATGGCCCACCTACCTTTTCCTTTTTTACCCCTCATTTTTCCACCTTTTCTTAAATACTCCAATTTTCCCCATGTTACCATTTGTCTGGATCGGAGGGAGTATATGAATGATATGAAGAAGAGTCTTCATCAGCTCCACTCACTTCTCGTGCAGACCGAGAGTGATCTGAAATTGAGTGGGAGTCTGAAGAGTTTGCATAACGTACCGATGATTCATTGTCCGCCATTGACTACCGTTTAATTTTATATGAAAACCGTCTTTCAAATTTATGTGGATGTTGTTTAGATTAGTTTATGAGGTTTTAGAATTTTAGAGAAAAAGTTAGAGAGAGGAATGAGAGAAAAGGGTAATAGTAGTCTTTTTTTTAAAAAACGTCGACGATGTTTCGCAGCCCCCCTATTTATTTGATGAAGGATCAATAAAAATTAGGATTATTTTAGTAAATGGGTTGTTCGTGTCGGGTTCGTCTTATGAGAGCTCAACCCAAACCCGACCAATTAAATCGTGTGTTGTGTTCGTGTTCGTGTCATTAAATCTCAACCCAAACCCGTTAAGTTTGTGTCGGTTCTCGGGTCGTGTCATTGTAAGTGGGTTGACACGAAAATAACACGAGATTTAATTGTTTAAACTTACTTTATTTTGTGTGGGGGAAGTAAAAACAAGTGTAAATTATTGACCGGGACGGAGGAAGTAACACTCTCAATGGCGCTGCGGTCAGCTGGAAAAGCTCCAAACAAAGTGTTATAACAGATTCTACGACTGAGTCCGAGTACTATGCTGCTTCAGAGGCTGCGAAGGAAGCTATATGGATGCGTCAGTTCTTACAGGGACTAACTGTAGTTTCTAGTTCGGATGACCCGATCACCATCTATTGTGATAATAGTGGTGCCATCTTCCAGGCTAAGGAGCCTAAGTCCAGCAACAAGTCTAGGCATGTACAACGGAAGGCTCACATGATCTGAGATTACGTGGAGCAAAGGGAGATAGTGATAGACAAGATTGCTACGGATGATAACGTCGCAGATCCTCTCAGTAAACCATTGAGATATGATAAGCATGAAGGGCACGTTATTTCCATGGGAATCAAACGTGTTCCTGAGTTGTATTAGTTGTTTTATATGGATTAGACACCTGTATCTTTTTCATGTCGGGTTTTCGTTATGGAAAACTAAAGAAACAAAACAAAAATTACGTCAAAGAGTTTGCATAACGTACCGATGATTCATTGTCCGCCATTGACTACCGTTTAATTTTATATGAAAACCGTCTTTCAAATTTATGTGGATGTTGTTTAGATTAGTTTATGAGGTTTTAGAATTTTAGAGAAAAAGTTAGAGTGAGGAAGGAGAGAAAAGGGTAATAGTGGTCTTTTTTTTAAAAAACGTCGACGATGTTTTATAAAACGTCGACGATGTTTCACAGCCCCCTATTTATTTGATGAAGGATCAATAAAAATTAGGATTATTTTAGTAAATGGGTTGTTCGTGTCGGGTTCGTGTTATGAGAGCTCAACCCAAACCCGACCAATTAAATCGTGTGTTGTGTTCGTGTTCATGTCATTAAATCTCAACCCAAACCCGTTAAGTTTGTGTCGGTTCTCGGGTCGTGTCATTGTAAGTGGGTTGACACGAACATAACACGAGATTTAATTGTTTAAACTTACTTTATTTTGTGTGGGGGAAGAAAAAACAAGTGTAAATTATTGACCGGGACGGAGGGAGTAACACTCTCCAAATATTGACATGTCACGAAAACCCGACACGAATCACGAACCCGACACAAAATTAACGGGTTAGGGTTGAGGCTTGATGGTTCATTTATGTAAGTGGGTCGACACGAACACGACACAAAATTTAATTGGTCGGAATTGGGTTAAGGTTTCATGACCAGTTTAACATGTGACACGAACACGAAGACACGACTTAATCTGTTTGCCAGGTCCATAAAAATCATTTCTAATATAAAATGATAAACAAATGAATGAGAATCTCATAAATGAAAATGATAAACAAATGACTGGAACAAATGATATATGTTTGAATGAATTGATAAAAAAAATATATATTAAAATATGAGTATATTAGAGAGAAAATGGAGATATAGTAACAAAGAAGATTCAAATTGTGATAATAAGTTTGGATGTACCTTATTTCCTCTCTAATATACTTATATTTTAATATATTTTTTCTTTCCATTTATTAAAAATATTACTTTTATAAAACAATTACAATCACTAAATCGTTACAAGATTGCATTCGGATCATTCATACCAAATTAAGGCCCATTTATTAGAGCATCTCCAATGGTTTAATTTTAGGGACCTGCTTGCAATATTGATAAAATATTGAGCATGTAGCTTACCATTGGAGTAAAAATCATTAGTGTAGCTTATGAGCATTGTAGCTCTACCAAGCCATGTAGCTTGATTTATAAAAATAATAAGCAAAATACCTCATTGGATGAAAACATTATTGTGGGGCCCATAAAGCTAGAAAGTGTTGTAGCCAGCCATTGAAGCGGTATGTAGTCGAAGAGCAAATTAGCTTAAGATATCGATGTGGCAAATTAAGCTACATGATATTGTGGCTGACCATTGGAGATGCTCTTAGCAACAGAAAATATGGAGAGGATCTGATTGGGTAATTGTCAAAGGAATAGACAGCTCAAGACAGTAAAAAAAAAAAACGAAAACGAAAAAAACAGTAGAAACACTGATTATTAACAGTAAAAAAAATCAAAATGAATTTATATTAGACAAAATCACAAAATTGTCATTTATGACTGATTTTGTTCGTTCCAGCTTGTGACGGGTCAAACAATACCTATATAAATAAAAATAATACAGCTATTTGTAATTACGTAAACTTATCTTATATACTTAGTATTTATACAAGTAAAAAATATTTAACCCGTTTAAAGCTCGGATAACCTAAGAGATTTTCCGGGACAAAATATAGTACGTAATTGATAGAGATAATATCAAGGGAATAGTGGAAGAAGCAAAGGAGGTGTCAGTGAGTGTGTGGTGAAGATTGGTCAAAGAGAAAGAGAAAATGTGGAAACAGCTAACTGAACCATTTCTAGGAGGCCCAACCCTTCATATAAGTTTGGTCCACGTCATCTCATGTAAAAACATGCCCACGTGTTGCTACCTGTTTGTGGGTCATCTCTTTTACTTCAACTCCACCCCACCGTATCAAACTATGAAACCCATGGTAACAATTACGTTTACTATACCGTATTATAAAAACAGTTGTCTAACTGAAAACGGACACTATTCGTCACAAAGTGAAGATGAATAGCGGTCCTTCCACAATATGCAACTTGTAAGGTAAGTGGGAGCTCCATTCGCCCTTCACTTATCCTCCCCACTTGCATATTATAAAATAAACACTATAAATCTACAACTTATGAGAAATAATGGTTGTCTTCAAAGAGAATTATATTTATAAAAAATGGCCTCATGATTTAAAGATACAAGTAAAACTTTATAATTAATAAAAAAGTATGCACAAATTGTGTGAGACCACTTAAATATAAGATTAGTTCAATAATAAATAAAAAAGCCAAATAGATTATTGTACTCGTTAAATTTGTAAAATAATATTTTGGAATATTTTACGATATACTCCTGAGTTTTTCGATTTTCTAAGGTGTACCACTCACTTTTTGAAATATACCTTGTACCCATAAACTCCTTACTTATTTATCTACAAAGACCTCTTTTACTTTGCAATACCTCTATCATTTATCAAACAATCGTGGTTCGACCTTTATTCTAACTCCTTGATGTCTTATTATCATCCTCCATAAGATGCACCACAAATCACTTTTAATAAGGACAAACTTCTATTAAAAGCATTTGTTATGAAACATGAAATGATGATGGAAAAATCATGAGTTTTAGTTAGAATCGAATATTATTTGGTGGATTAGTGGATAACTCGGCGAGCTAATAAGTAATTGAGTAGATTATCGAGTAATTGGAACGATAAAAAGGCGGTTTAATAGATAACTAAGAAACTAACTTAACAAAGACAATCAATAAGGTCGTTGTATAAACTAATGTATAGAGTTCAGGGGTACACCAGAAAATTCAAAAATGTCGGGGTACATCATAGAAAACCAAAAATCTCAGGGGTACACCGTAAAATATCCCAAACATTTTATTCTGATGACCTAAAATTTTATATTGATAGCTTGTATATTTTAATATGTTATTTTTCCTGGTAAAATTTTGGGTTGTTAAAATAAAATTAAAATAAATATTATCTTTGCGTTTCACTTCTTTAAGGCCAGTCTTATGCGATTAAGTACCACCCGATAACTAGACCTTGTAAAAATGACCCGACCCAAAAAAACTCGACCAGAACTTAATATCGGACTCCCAGTGAATGAGAAACACAAAACAATATTCACAAATACTCTCGTATTCTCACGTTTACTTTAGAACTCGAATTGATGACCCACATGACCGCGCTTATTCAAGTTGACCCGAATATTTATTATCAGATATAAGGATGTAAATAATTTGTGTCAGCTCGTAGAGTCCTCAGAATCAGCTCGGTCAAAACTCGCTGCAAGCGCAGCCAAATCCAGCTCGAGCTTGAGCTTGGGCGTTTGGCTAAATACAAGTCGAGCCCGAGTTAGCAAGGCTTGGCTCGTAACCTCATTTGGGCTCATTTATAATTATACAATATAATTTTGTGCTGTAATATTACTTTTATTTAAATTATAGGTTATTTATGCATTTATAAGTATATTATTATATACTTCCTCCTATTCAATGTATTCTTCCCCTTTCATTTTGGCTCCTAGATTAAGGAAATGAATTTATACCACACAAAACACACTAACCCATTGTAATATCCCAATTATTTGTGTAAGAGAAATAAATAAATGAACACAAATTCTTGTTTGTAACGGGCAGTATCCGTCACAAGCTTGCGACGGGTACCACTTCTCCTCACAAATGACTCATTTAAGGGAAAAGGGGAAACACATGGGGGGTGCCCCACATGTTCCCTCTACCCATTTTGTTAGAGGAAAAACTCGTCGTAAGGTCCGACCCGTCACAAAGGAGACCTATTAATAAATGAAATAATAATAAAAAAACAAGAAGAATGAAGGTTGGGCAAGTATTTGTACGTGGCAACAATACTTACCCATTAAGATTGCTTAGGTAATAATTACATCTAGGAAGCTATGAATTCTTACCCAATTTAGGAAAATTTAGCCGACATTTGAAGGCTATAAATAGCCTTGATCAATCAAAATAATAGTACATCTTAAAAACAATTGAGACCAAGTTACTAATAACATATACCCATCTTAATAAATACACCCCTATAATTACCTTGTTAATTAATAAAAGGTATGATTTCGGGACCCTTTGTCGATATAATTATTTAGTTACCATCTTATACATAAATAAAATAAGAGGATAGTATAAGTAATTGTTTATATTATTTTATCCATAAGTTTTGTATTAGAACCGTTATCATGCTAGTATGATTTCAGGACCCTTCATCAATATAACTAATAAGCATTTACTTTGAAATAAGAGATGTTAGTTGGTTATCTTAGATTTATCGTAAATTCTATCTTATGATTATTATATTCCGTCTATGTTATATTTACGTCTTACATGCTATAATGTATGTGATGCTGCTACTATTGTTATAATGTATAATTGGCCAATTGTAGCATTCGGGATACGATTACAGGAGAGGGATGACATTACAAACGTAACCTGTGTACATGGAAGGGAGCACGACTCCATGATATGAGAACTGCGGTTCTGGTTATTACTGGTGAAAGTGCCAGGGGGTTACATAAATAATTATATGGTCCTGTGTACATGGAGGAGGGCTTAGCCCAGGGGAGTAATTACTCCGTAATGTGTCTCACTTCAGTAATGGTAGACCGTTACATATATTATTGTGAAATGAATGTTACATGCTGATATGACAGTTGTGCATGTCTATTTAAAAATGAATGGATGATATTCATGTGGCATATTATTTATATGTGAGACATAAATGAGATAAAATAGTGAAATGAGAGCCTAAGGCCGGTGGAGGCAACCGGAGTCATACTCAGCCTGTGGTTGGCTGATTCCGTTACTTTCCTTCTTTTTCAGGTACAAGTATCAGGGAGGGTCAAGTGTGAGGATTTCATATAGAAGATAAGACTTATAAGATGTATAATTCAACTAAATAAAGTTTTAATTTTAATTCTTTTCAAATGTGTTTACTTTATGGTATAGCCTTGTATTTTCCGGAAGGGAAATACGGCGGTGACGCCTTGTAATTCCGCTGCCTTTATTAATAATAAAATGAATTATTTTGTGCTCCCTGTGTACTTGATTTTCGGGGCGTTACACACATACACAAATGAATTTAGACCACACAAAACACACTACCCCACATCCAAAAAAGGAAATAGGGAAGAAAACATGAATAACCGAAAAAGAAAATATGGAAGAATACCATGAATAGGAGGGAGTAATATTTTCTAATATTTTATATTCATATTTATATTTTATATTTATATTTAGTTAGACTCAAAATGTGAGAAAATGAAAATAATATAATGACAAAACGAGTTCAATTCGAACTCGGGGTGAGCTTGAGCTTATCCTTTTTAGCCTCGACCCGAGTCCGAGCTCAAAACTCCTAACCGAGTCCGAGCCCATTTGGGCTCGAACTTAGATTGCCTCGTTTACGACTCTAATGATTCGGATATTAATTAACTATGATCCCCATATAAATTGAAAACAACCTACCCAAAAATGATCCGCACCCGAAATAACCCGCCCCGCCTCAAATTCTTGCAGACCCAAATCCAAATTTACCCGGCTCGAATGAGTCGTTTGCCAGGTTTACCGATAACACATCTCATTTTCCAAAATTTAATAACAGGGAGTTATATTCATATAGGTGATAAGACTTCGTTTGGTAAGACAAATATGTTAACTTATCTCACCAAAATTTGAATAACCTTATTTTCCGGTGAGTGTTTGGTAACTTAGTAAGTCGCTTATTTTTTAAATAAGCTTGCTGAAATGAAAAATTTCATATGATAGCATATGGGAGAAATAAATCACTTATTTTATTTTATTTTACTCTTTTTATTCTTTCAATTTATAATATCTAATGATTATTATGTACTTTTTATGTTATTAATTAAAATTAGCTAATTTTTTAGCTAATTTGCCAAACATTTTCTTTTATACAATTAGCTACCTTATATGTCCTAATTTCTAGTTACCTTATCATGTACCTTTTTATATTTCAGGTTTAGCTACCTTTTCATTAGGTATGTAAACGAGTACAATTTGCCAAACATATGAATACAAAGTTACTGAAAATATCAAAGGAGAAAATGAAAAGTGAAGAGTTATATATATGGTCGATTTCAACTTGTCTCGGGTTAAAGGTCGCAAGTTTGACAATGATCTAATTTTTTTTTAAACTCGTTGGAGCATCTCAAATGGTTTAGCTTGATACTTGTTTGCCGTTTTAAGAAATTGCGAGCACGACGACCACCATGAGTTCATGCGGCGACCGTTTTCAAGCGTGATAGTTGATTTTACGGTTCTATACTTGATTCCTTTACATTTATTTCGAGAAAATATAATTTGGATCTTCTCATTATCTTTTTTTAATTAATTTTTATTGTTAAATTGGACTTAGTGATTGAGGAGGGAAGGTAATATCATAGATAGATTCATTATAATATCAATTTCGTTTTTTTTAATATTATATACTCTTTATTTGCTAGTAAAATTGTTGAAGATCGGACCCGCGGGTAGACCTGGACCCGATTCATACCAATAAGGTCGGGTATAGGTCTATTGATTTTAGACCCTAATTGGTCTGGGTCGGGTATGGGTCTTAGGTAGAAATTATAGGTCTGGGTATGGGTCTAGGTGGCCTGACCCAGTCCCGGCCCGTTGTCGTCCCTACCTGCTACTATTTAATCCAATGTACCCAAAGCACGTAACCATGTTTTAAGAAAAGTGCCTCATAAATAGAAAAAGGTCTTATGTGTTCTTGGATTTAAATGTTAGAAATTGATAACATGATGCCATTTTTGTGTAATTATATGGTTGTAGTAAAGATAAATTGATCTTAATGTTACCGAAAATGAAATTAGGTATACTCGATTAGATTGTTCAAAATAGGTAAGTAAGTCTATTAGATTGGATAGTAGGGATTAAGATGATCCTATACGAGAGTTGTTGTTTAAAATATATTTTTCATATATTTTGATTTTTTTGTGCCAAAAATAAACTTTATATATTTATGTTTACTTATATATTCTAATGTGTTTTATTATTAGAAAATGTCGTATTTCTTTATTGAAATTTTATTATTTCTAAATAAATTTAAGGCAAACGTTTTGACACTTTGGCCATAGAAAAGTAAATTCAGAAAATAATATTTGTTGGTAATCATTATTTTGTCCAAGTAAAATATATTCATAAATTGAATGTTTTATATTTTGATAATCTGAAATTTAAGTTATTTTTCTTTGTTTGTACGGAAGGTACCTATCCAAATTAAGACTATACATTTTAATGACTAATTGATTGGTCGTACTTGTAACAAAAGATAAAATGCTACAAGTCTTTGTGTTGTATTTAAGGGTGAGTAAGTTTACGCCCGGATTGGAGAAATGGACCGACCCGTACAGTTTAATCTGGAGTAAATCTAACCGATTTTATTTAGTGCTGGTCCGCAGTCCTGATTTATTGGGTCTTCAATCCAATACCGATTTATTTAGATCCGAACGAAATAGACTAATTTTATGTTTTCAAAGACTAATCATTTGAATATTATAAAGAAAACGAACATTTTACCTTCACAAGACATTATAAATTAATATTAACAATTTGTTAACTTTCGTTATCAGACATGGGCGACTGGGTCGCGACCATAAGGAGGAGATAGTCCGGTTTATTAGTGTGAGAGATTAACATCTGGCATCTTCACACGCCCCCTCACATGTTATGTATCTTTTTTTTTTTTATCAAACGACATTAACATTATTCTTTTTTGTATCTGTTTTGTCGGACTAGAACATCTTCGCATTTCGGAGCCGCCAAATCCTTTGTGAATGAGATTGCCAGTTTGTGAACTCGTCAATAATTGGCCATATTTGCTTCACAAGCGAGGTCACACAACCATAGGCTTTGATACAATGTTAAGTTTTCGTTATCGAACCCCTGGGCCTCGCCGATACAGCCATACGAAGAAGAGAGTTCAGTTTATAAGTTCAAAGAGGTAAGAATTTCTTGGTTTATAAAGTGGATACACTTTTCTCTTTATCAAGTGTCGGAGACCAGCCTATATGACATCTTCACCCAATTTATAAAACACAATTGCTTAATTATTCAATACATTTATTTAAATTGAACGTATTTCTCAAATACGAAATAGCGAAAAAATAGTTTAACTTCATTTTGGTCTAAGTCTGGACCGGACGGACCGAATATTTTTGGTTCGGTCTGATCCAAGACCGAATGTTTAGGGCCTGTCTTTAAGCCATGAAAGTTTCATTTTCGGTCTTTAATCCGATTCGATTTGGCCCGATTCGATTCGGTCTGGTCTTGAACTAATGCTTACCACTATAATTATATTCCAAATCATCATGCAATCAAATTGCAAAAAGAAAACAAACTTAAATCTAGTCCTACCAACGAAACAATAATCAAGTAGTTTATCTGGGGCCTTACATGTTTATGGAGTTGCTAATAATGTGACCCTGAGAGGAAGTTAGTCACGTCAAATATCCTCTTTCGCGACCTTGTGCTCGTGGTTCTATTTTGGACCTTTTTACGTGATAAATTAACCAATTTCCTTCCTTATGGTAATTCATGGGTACAATTTAATAATAGTAACAAGTTAACTACATTAGCCCAAAAATACGCAGAAAATCAACAATTATAAATTAAGTTAATAAAAATTGAACAAGAAAAGGGTTTAAAACACTCTAAATCTTTGACTGACGTGATCACGAAGTCCGCGATGAGCAATAGTGCGGGGTCCTTTACTAAATTCTAAAATACCAATGGCCAATTATTTAATTAAGTATCTTATAATTCAACTTTTTTCATCAAAAAATTGTGTAAGATAATTTTTTTTTTCCAAATTTTAGATATTAACGTTATTAGATGAGTCTATTGATCGTATAATTTTTACAAATTACGATATGGTAGAAGATAATTCGCACAAAGTTTCAATAACATGGGTATCATTTTATTTAAATTAAACTAATTTTAAACCCGTGCAGTATTGCACAGGCCTGACACTTAAGCATGTTATATATTACTAAATGCAATTTCTCGGAAGATATACTACAAAATGAGTATACATGACATTAAAAACATAACACATGTCAAGTTGAGAACGGTAAACAATTGATTCGATAAACACAAATACAAATACACATAAAAATATATAAATAATTAAAAATAGTATTAAGAATTCCTCAAAGGGGATACAATTATCATCTCATATTACATAAGGCTTTTTTTCCTTAAAAACTAATGTAAAATATAATATTATGCAAAATGTATTAAGTAGAAGTAAATTTATATTAAGGTTTTTTTATATTATTTAAGCGTAAAAATTATATGTATAATTAACCGTAATAATTGGGCCAAATTTTGTATATTCACATGAGCATTAATAATGCACAAATGTTTAGTTTAGACTGGTATAGTCTTGAGCTTAAAACAGGTAAAATAGTATGAATAAAATAAACATAATGTATAGAAAGAAACAACTTTCTTAGGGAAAAGCAACTTTGTTTTACATAAAAATAAGATGATAGTTGACCCGTTTAATGTTAAGACGAGGTTCGAGAGACTAACTTTTATTGGTGGGCTAAAATTAGACAAAAATGCACATCTCACCACTACTCATGGTGGGCTAAAAATCAAACCAAGACTCGGTACATTATTACTAACCTAATTGACCCTCAAAGACCAAATCCGATAAAACCCTAGTCTCCTTCATTTTCCTCATTTCTCTCTACTCCCTCCTCTCTTTTCACCTACACTCACTCTTGCTTTATAAAAATCATCCGCGGCCTCATTCCTTCCATTTCATAATACCTTTAATCGACAACTAATGAATCACCACCAGCGTTGTCGCTACTTCTAAACCCATATCTTGCAAAAATTTAAAGACGACGAATTATTTTGAAGATGGAGCTTTCATTCTTGGATTAATTTGAAGATCTTCCCTAATTTTGGGCATGCTTACTTCAGTAATCGTGATGAAATTTCATATAATTTTAAACCCAAGTTATTTTTTTCACTTATTTTTAATTATTATTATTGCTAAATTTATTATAAATAAATCATTAATTTTATGATTTCAGTAGTATTATTTATTTTGAAATAAATATCCAACACAACAATCGTTCTAATTAAAATAAAAAAAGATACATGTTTGATGAGGGTTTCAATATAAGATTCGAGTTGAAAAGCTCTATCGTAAATGGTTAATGGTTACTGATTAATTTTTGCATTTTGATTTATGTCTTTCAATTTTTAACAATAACTTGTAGACCTGGCCTCTTTTATTTTTTTAACTTTGTCCTCCAATTATTTTTCTTTTCTTTATTTTTAATAAAAGTAATTTTTCCAATTTTTGGCGATTTAAATTTGCTTTCATAGTATAAATATAATTTTAAGATGTATAATTATTTTTTTTGATTTTTAGACAATTTAGTTTTGTTTCATAGTGTATATATGATTTTTCCAAATAGGTACCCACTGGATTATAATCTTGAGCATGTTTTTTTTTAATTTCTTTGTTCAAAATATATTTGTAATATTGTAGTTGTAATTTTTATTCCTAATTTTTATTATTTTAGGAATTGTATACAAAGTATATTGCTTTTTTATAGTCTTTAATGAATATACGCATAAATTAAATCCCATGGAATTATGGTGTGTCATGTTTGGTATGAATAGTCATGTAATTTCAAAGAATCATTATTATAAAAAGGAAGGAGATGTAGCATAATACTTAGCCTTAGAATATGAGTAACAAAGAAGAAGAGATGATAATTGAAAGGATGAGAGAGAGTAATTAATTATCAGAATTGATTGTGGGGTCATCTGTCTTTTCAATTTCTTGTTTTCAGCATCCAATATAACCTCTCTAAATGTTTCTGCTTTAGTATAAAGTAGATTGGTCCACAAAAATATAAGCAAACGAATAAAGGGGTGCTAGCACTATCATGATTTCAAAAACAAATATTAATGATGAGCAACTGTGAAAAATGAAACAAGCATGGGACCTCCTACTAGTTGGTAAGATGTTTAGACTACTTTACTAATTTTGAATAATAAATGTAATAATTTGTATTTGACAAAAGATCCCAAGCTATAGTCTATATAGCAGTTCTTCCTCTAATATGCGCCTTCCAAACTTCGGCCATTGTCAAATGACCCATCAAACATCCCCGAGGGCCGACCCTGAAGAGAATCTAACTATTAAAATACTAATGTTTAATTGCACTTTGAACTTAGCTTTCAATTGTACAATTTTTGGAGTGTAATATTAAGAGATAAAACAAAGAAATTTTGACAACTCGACCCCAAAAAAAATTATTAGCTAGTTTAGCTGAAACTATTTTTTGTAGAAGAGTTATTTATACATAAATAAGTTTGTTAGAGAAACTCCAATGACAAGCTACATCACCTTGTACCTTTATGGGGGGCAATAAATTTTAGGGGGGGGGGGGGGGGGGGGGGGGGGGGCGGGCGAACGACTATTTTCATCGGGTATATTTAAATTTTTTTGAAAAATTTCGCTAAAAACTTCAAAAATTCAACCACCGGGGGGGCGAGCGCCCCTTCTAGCCCCCCTAGCTCGACCACTGCCTCCCCACATAAAATTTTTAAGCAACATCGTCCTCCAATGATAAACTACAATACATTGTAGTTTGCAATATCCCCCCATAACAATATATATTATATTATAAATTATTTTATTATATTTTAATTATTTTTTCCATTTAAATTTCTCTAAATTTGAATCGTATGACATTATTATTTTATAAGTTAAGAATAGTAAGGTGGTTTATGTGACACCCCGCTATTTCGCAATAAAGTAAACACAAAGATTTGCAGCGGAAAATACGAGATTTTTAAAAAACTTTAAAGGCAAAAACCGCGAATGTCACTTTATTAAAAAACCAAAACTTAATTTAGCAAATCGTTTATACAAATTGTAACTTAAATAAATACAAGGGATCCCTATCCCTAGATTAATACACAAATAAGATAATAAAACTAATATAAACTACAACGCTATGGGTGAATCGTTGTAAGTACAACACTCTCTAGCTCACTCGTCAAAACCCCATGCAAACACCAACTTGCAACCTGTTCAGTCATTAAAAAATGAATATCACGGTCAGTGGGGAGTAACTCGGGAAAAAGCATGTGAGTCGATATCATATCATACTTAGTAAACCATCATTAGCATACTTAGTAAACCATCATGCCAAACTACATTAACAACATTGTACATTAGTAGAAAAAGCATGTGAGTCATCAATCATGTCATCATCATACATTAACAGCTCGGGAAAGACTCCCCTTGGCAACCGTATCACTACTAATGGCTTGCATCTCACCATTAGCAATCATACACTTGAGAAGGTTAGGGACTCGACACACAATCCAATCATAACATCCAATAGTCCAAAAATACAATCCTATATCCATCATGTGATCAAACATACTCTCACGGTAAATGACACGCACTAGCATCTGTACTTTGCAAGTATGACCACCAAGTCCACGGGATAAACATTTCCCTGAACCGTATACGATAAACATTTCGTACACGAAATAATAATTTCCTTTTGGTAGGACGACGATAATAATACGGTCCTAGTCTAAACCTGGCCAGACTCTCGGGACAAGACGTGTACCCGATTCGACATTCGATACACATCTCGCATCCAAGACTCGATCAACTCAATGAACGTCGAGTACCCCAAATTCGGCTAAACTACGCGAAAGAAGCGGGAAGAACACAAGTACTATCTTCAGGCTAAACTACGCGAAATATAGGGTCAAAATGAACAAGCGAATACACTACATGCAATGACACAACCTCGCAAGGATACAACATTTGACGGCCAGGTCGATCAACGCATTGCGTTCGCCTCCCAACAACGTCGTCATATCCTTAATAACAACAATAGAATGTACCTCTATCGCTCTGACATAAAGTCTAACGAGTATAAGGGTACAAACGGGAAGTGAGAGCTCAATATCATCCAACAACCAAGACTCGACAACTACTCAAGGTATAAATGACTTTAAACGAGTTAAACATCCAAAATCGTCACTAAACATGTGAATAAGGCATAAGTTAACTGTATCAATGATAAAAAAGAGTCAATACATGTAACATAAGCATTGAATCAATTTTAAGAAGCATAATCGATAAGAAACATAAAGCCCAACTCAAAACAACATGTTTGAAAACCATCTAAAACATAGGTAAACTTTAAACAGTCATAAATTTAGTTCTAGACATGATAATGCATAAATTATAAGTGTAGGGGATAGCTTATACTCTTACGATTCCAACGGTAGGTTACACGCCCCAAACAGACAAGTAACGAAGGATATATGACCATTTTACGAAAATGGGTCAGTGTAGGAGAATTGCGGGCCGTCAAGCCCGTGACATGCATGTCACGCCTGTGACGAAGGTGGGCCCTGGTTCTGCCTCCTATGTCACGACCGTGACATGTATGTCACGCCCGTGACATGCATGTCACCCCGTGACGAAGGTCGAGACAACTCTTCTTTGCTCTGATCTCAACCGTGGTTCCCAAAATAGATTCACACACAAGTTATGCCAAATTCACATCCAAAACCAACATGTACACTATCACATTAATAGGATTCACACTAAGGGAGATAATAACTCAAACTCATTTGCAATATCGACTCAAATATGTCAATAAACATCCTTGCACACCACATATGGGTATCATACCACTCAATTAAATCACAATAGCACAATTAGTCCATCATTAATGACTTAAATTCATGTTTAAGCAACAAGTAGGGGGTTCATCATCTAAACTACCAAATTTCCATCAATTGGAGACATATAACATGAAATTCAACAAGTAAACATATTGTAGTCATGGATTCATACTAGCATGAACTAAAGAATTCATCTTTAGATCAAGGCTACTCTAAAACACATAGAAAACCACATAAAATGTGACACCGAGTAACCCATCAACATTAACTTATTTAGTGTCTTCTAAGCTTTTTGTAAATCAAGAAATAGTCTTCAACCGGGTCCTCTAAGTCTCTACCTAACATTATAATACAAAAAGATAAATATTTCTCATACTCGAGAAAGACGGACGATTTGAATAAGTGATAAAGGTAGAGACTTTCATATCTTGATAGATAGAGGAAGGTGATAGGAATCCAAAACATTAAATGGATCTAGATTTGGTTAAGAAATGAAGGTTTCATGAGAGTTTTAATTGACGAGTTTAAGATGGGTTTTAATGGTGAAAATTTCTGATTTTTAGAGGAAGGAAGAAAAGATTAAATCTGAAAAAAATGATAATGAAAATCCTAGAAAAATAGGTTTTGATGCCTAATAAGAGGTCCATAAGTTTCTTTAGGCCCAATAACAAAGTGGATCCGTTTTCACTAGAATTCCGCGTAGAATCAAATTCCGAACTCCAAACGGATAATTAAGAAACGGTTTTGATCCAACTAGAATAAAAATGCGATTCTCATAAAATTAAAAGCTAATAATAATAAATTAGCAAGTTAAAGTATTTTAACAATTAAAATAGAAGAAAATTATAAAATTTTAAACGATTTATTAAATTACCCAATATGATAAAATCGAGGGTGTTACAGTTTAAATGACCATGCTCAATTTTTTAGTATATGTCTCAAGCCATTAGTAGCTATTTCAATATAATGCGTAGTTTAACGGTTTGGTTATTTTTAGAGTAATTACTATTCTTAGTATGTTATTATTATTATAAACCTTCTATTTTAAATAAATTTTTACTTCCATAAGTTGTTATTTTTATTAACATTATTTTAAAAAGGTCAATTTTTAGAAAGGTTACTTATTTTGGAAAGTTACAATTTTTGGGAAAGTTATTATAAAAGGAAAGTTTCTATTTTCAGAAAGCTATTTAATAACCTCTTTCTCATAGGTGAGAAGCCTATAAATAATAAATTTAAATAATTTATTAAATAAGTTAGGTGTGAGGTTTTGAATAATAAGCTAAGGATATGCTTAGCTGAGATAAGCCATTAGACCGATCTTCTGCGGTTGTATTGTTGGTCGCACTGCAAGGTAAGCCGATCGGATTAAAAGATGTACATAACTTTTCTTGGGCTTCGCACTGCGAGGTATGTCGTTGCCCGTAATTTTTAGTTGGGTTAGCTTAGTGAGGTGTTCGTTGCGGTATTACTACTTTATCTAGATTGGTACTGCGGTACTGTATCATAGTCCTATTGAAAATATTAACTAAGATACTAATCAAATTTCATAAGCTAAATGTTTTAAAACTGTGATTGTATATCTCTTTGATGAGTTTCGAAATGAGCATATTTATTTGTTATACTGATATTTATGTTTTATACATTTGATTTAAGCTTTTAAATCCATTTTCATATGTTAGCACTATGTATTTCGTTTGATGTAATATTGCTGGGAGAACGCCCCGGTTACTCCTCACTGATTATGCCATGTTGTTTTATTAACATGACAAGTATCTCATTGGATTAAGATGAGCTAGCGAGTGATCTGTTATCATACTCTGCTGAGATAGATTGTCGTATGTTGTTTTATTTCATTGGATTTCTATAGACCTTGCTTTCATTCAATTGTCAAGTTATAGTTCTTGTTATAATAACTATCTACTTTGAGACTTACCATTTAGAATTATTATATTAATTCAAGTTTTATTTTCGCCAAGCTTTTACTATTGTGTTATTTAATCTCAAATCGACAGTGTTTTCGCCACTGTTTTGCGCTAGAAATTATAGGGGATTACTATAGGCTGCTTCCAAATCAGAATCCACACATCACTAGGGCACATGTATCTATAATAAATTAGAGCATAATCATCTTTAGAACTAGTATCTTCTATTGCAGCAGTATATGGTGCTTTGTCCTCTTTATTTTTCACGGGCAGTCAAATTTCCAATGTCCCTTCTTTATATAGTAATTCCAAACATCACTAGGTTTAGGATCCTTAGAAACTGGTTCATTGAATTTCTTCTTCCCCGAATTTTCAAGTCCGTTATTTCCGCATGCTACTAACCCAGCAACCTGACTAGCCGGAACTATACCAGTTGTCTTATGGCACAAATCTATAGTGTGAAGTGATAATCTAACCTCATTTAGATGAACAATATGTTTACCTAGACAAATGATTGCACAAAATTCTCATACGACAGAGGTAAAAATATAACTAAATTAACGCGATATCCTCATCCTCAAAGTTCTAATCAAATTGTGTTTCAACCGGTCTAAGTGATCTCAGAGATAAGTACCTTCCCGCATTTTCAGATTGAACAAACGTTTGCTTTAGAAGCAACTTATTGGTTAAAGACTTGGTCATTTAAAGACTAAAGGTTTAACTATAGACCCTGCGCAAATTCCTCCTATACGACTTCAATGATAACATCATAAGCAATAGACAACATAATCGTTGAGTGTAACTTCTCCTCAAGAACAACCATCTCAATGTTGACGCGTCCGGCCGCCTTCTTCACAAGCGTTGCCCACCTCCCTTGTTGTTTTAACAAAGCCCCTATCTTGATTTGCCACACACAAAATTTATTACTCCCGGTGAATTATAAATATTTATACTGATTCTAGACATCTTTCTTACCAGATTTGAGAGCCTACATAAATATAGCTTGGATACGAGTTTCTTATAACGGGTGTAAGAAAGATAAATAAATATGTGAAGAAAAACAACAGATTTACGTGGTTCACTAACAATTTGTTAGTTACGTCCACCGACAAAAGAAAAGAATATTATTGATCTTGATGAATTAAAGATTTCAGAGTATACTCATCAGAATATTAAGATTTCAGACGACTCAGATTTTTGACAGATTTCTAAATGAATAAAACAGAGTGCCTATGAGAATCTATATAGTACTCTCATAACATATGTCTCCTAAACATATTTAGGAAACCTTAACAGATATAGGAAACCAAATAACAGTTTCCTAAACAGACAAGAAAATCAAGTAATAATTTCCTAAACAGATAAGGAAACTAAATCATATGCGGAATTCGAAACAAACTCAAGGCATGTTCTAACAATCCTGAAGGCTTAACATCCTCCAAAACGTGAGAGCTTAACATCTCGCACCCAAAACCTTAACATCCCACACACCATAGGCTTAAAATTCTACATACTTAGAGCTTAACATCTCTCATCTCGAGAGCTTAACATCTCTTACAGGTGGGAGTAACATGTCACAAACTCTGAGAGATTAACATCTCTCAAAATCGTTTTTGAATAGGCCTAGTCAATTATTGTAAACCAGGTCGGATAAGCTGATCTTGATAATTGACTAATAAAATAAAGGGTGAACGTAGGCAAATCAATGGACTGAACCACGTTTTGTCTTGTCTTATTTATTTAAGTACCTCTGGACAATGCTACCCGCACGACATCGCGTCGCGACGGCACTCGGCCCACGGAGCCCTCGTAGGAGGACACGTCATGGGTTCGTAACCAATTTCAAATGATTTGAAACCGATGAAAGGTGCGATTAAAACAACATTTGAAGGAGTCGCTTCTAATTTATTATGGAAAATTGGAAATCGTTCGATATTTATGTCATGTCAAGACATAAAGTGACATGAACACTAAAGAATCATCCCCTTAGTATTCTATGTCTAGAATGACTCTCGTAATACCCATTAAACACAAATGTTCGCAGAGATTGTATGTAAGGGGTAATGGTACGTATTGGGAAGCCATTTCATCAAACACCATATATCGCTCGCTCGATAGCGGCCTTTACTAATGATTGAAGTTGTATTCGTTACATTTGACTTTAAAGTTTAGAATTGAATGAATGATATGCACACATTATTGTTGTGAACCTAACATGTGAGAATTACTAAGTTGGTTATTAGTCAAGTAGGAATTGACTGTCAAAGTTGATTTAATGTCGATTACATGTCCAGAACAAGCATATATAAAAGATACGTAAATTTGCCTAATAAACCCAACTTAAAAGAAAAGGGAAAATAAAACAAAATAAATAAATGATTAAAAAGTCAAAATACAAATAATTATGACCAATTATGGCGGGGAAACAGGCGATACTATTGATAATAGTTGACTAAAGACGAGAGTTAAAGCTTACGTCTTGGCTGCTAAGAAACAAGGTCAAGTAGGACCTTAGAACATGCGTATCACATGTTGCACCCTTCGAAGGACATGTTTGACCTGGTCTTGTCAAATCGCCTTGATGGAAAGACAAAGGGACCGGACAACTGTCTTAGAAAAGGCGCAGCTGGTGTTGCGTCCCTTTTAAGGATGTATTCGGGTCTGATTGTCAGGTATGAACAATTCGTTATGTTTATTAAATTGAAAATCGATTTTTAATGCTATTTACGATTAACTTGAGTAAACAAAATAAGAAAAGATTCAAACAATAAAAAATAGAGTCGTCTAACCATTCAATATTGATTATTGAAGATTGAGACAAGATTTGAAAAGAGACTTGAAAAGATTGAGTATTTATTTGAAAAAGGTGATGTACTAGTGTACATCTAGACTATAGATGTCCAAATCTACTGCAATAAATTGATTAATATTAGTTATCAACGATTCAGGCCGGGTTTTGATTAGCTATGGCCAAACAGACTCAAAGGGAGCCTTAGAAAAGGCGCACAACGTGGTGCGTCCTTTCTAAGCCTCTTCTATGTGTTGTAAAGGTTCAAAGTAGTTGAAAATCAATTGGAAAATATTGGGTTTATATGACGAATATACGAGTAAGTAAACATAAGTAATGTAATAAAAAATTAAAGAAAGGTTATACACCCTCAGACTTACTTGTTAGCACCGCGAGTAGACTAAAAGACAATTTTTTAGCAATTATCGTGACAATGTAGGTGAAAGTGACCTTGAAATTGATCCAGGATTAGGACAACGTTGATTTAAAGTGACTATAAATTGAATGTAGTGGTCAAGTTTGGTCGATCTATGCAAACGAGGTGGGAGACTCGATAGGAATCGAGCTAACGAGGCCGATTGATCAACCTGTAATAATTACCAAAGAGTAGTAATACGGTCTTAGAATTGAATGCAAAGAGAGAGAAGAGAATACCAAAGGGCGAACACTCGCGTACCGATATGGAGAGACGAGCTCTCTATTTAAAGCACAAAAGGTGAAAATTTCTACTTGGACTGTAACAGCGAGGAATAACTCCCTAGAATGGTCGCAACACTGTTTGTGTCCCTTAGAAGAGGAGCAACACTTCATACGCATGTTCTAAGGAGGTTTCCTCTTGTCAAAAGAACACGCATTATTGCGGATTCCAAGGGGAAGGGATAAAGTTTTGTCTTATTAGATAGAGATCGATTTGCGCGTCGAAATCTTAATTTAATAAACTATTACTTGTTAATTTCAAGAATATTCCGTCCCGGAACGAGGCGGGATCCTGAAAAGGGAAACGTTATTTACCCGGACTTCGAATCGACTCTAATTAATGTCAAAACAACTTTATTGACAAGTATATGACAACAAAAGGGGTGACACTAATGTTCGTTATATCGTTTATTAACCGTCTTATGAAAAGTCATAAATCGCGAGATAAAACTTACACGCACATTCGATCATCATCAGGTGAATGTTAGAAGGTGCAGACTGAGGTATATAGAGACTGAGGTATATACAATGTCCTCTACTCATGTTGCCACTATTCTTACTTTCATATTCTTAATGTTAATAGTGTTTCATTCCCTATTTTCTCTGTTACTGCAATTATTTTCAATACTCTCGTTATTATTATTGTTACTTTTACTAATTCGTTGCGACAATTACTTTAATTACTTTCATTTTTATTAGGTTAAATTGATAACTTATACCTATTATAACACGTTTTTTCAAATCTTATACCTAACATAATTTTATTTCAAAACTTATACCAAAAATATATATTTCTTTCATGCTTGATACCAAATCACTGGAAGTGACCATTTTACCCTTACTATTAAGGACCACCACCCGCATCCCCAACCTCATTAACCCTTTCCCTCATGAAACAACCCCACAGCCACCTCAAACGCCTTTTACCACGCCCGTTCCTCCGCCTTTATACCGCCAATAAATTGTATCCAACCTGTCGCCCCGCCACAAGACCTATCTTACAACATTCGTCGTCGAACCTACTGCCCGACAATGTCATCAACACTAATAGTGACCCATACACTTCAATTTCCGATTCACCTTCCCCACCATCGACACTGGTAAACACTCAAACTCGATGGAGACAAATTTGTTCACGGAGGGATTGGCAGCCATCGTCGTTGCTAATTAAAAAAAAAAAATCTGGAAAGAGAAGGAGAAGAACGCTAAAGTGGATGGATGGTCGTCAACCTGGTGGTGTGGTGTCGGCGACACATGGCGGTGGTGTGAGCTCCGGGCAAGTGGAGGACAAGAGGAGGAAGAAATGGTAAGTGTTGAATGATAGGATATTAGTTAGGGTTTTGTAAGTCATTTGATGCATTTCATTCATTTGAACTAGGATTATATACAGAATACAAGGCATATCAAAGGCCCCATTAATGGGCCTAATAAACACAAACATTGAACCAGTAAAGCCTAGTTCAGTGAACTAGGAGTTAAAGCCTAAGACCATATGAAGAGCCTAATACTCTTCCTCAAACTGGAGCATGTAGATCAAGAATGCCCAGTTTGCGAAGAAGAAAACCAAATTGCGGGAACGCTAAAGCTTTAGTAAAGATATCCGCCAACTGCACATGAGTGGGAACATAAGACGGACGAACCAATCCTTCTGTGATGGCATCGCAAATGAAATGACAATCAACTCCGATATGTTTGGTTCGCTCATGAAAAACCGGATTTTGAGCGAGTTGAAGAGCGAATTTATTATCACAAAAAATCGACATTGGTGTTTGGATCACAGCACCAAGACAAGAAAACAATCCTACGAGCCATTTCATTTCACAAAGGATCGTGGCCATAGATCTGTATTCAGCTTCAGTGGAAGACCGAGACACGGTCGGTTGTTTTTTAGTCTTCCAGGAAATAGGGGAACCACCAAGAAACACAATCCAACCAGAAACAGAACGACGAGATACGGGACATGTCGCATAATCAGAGTCGCACCAACCTGAGACTGTAAACGAGCTATCCGAGCGCAGCAAAATTCCCTGACCCGGTCGACTTTTAAGATACCGGACCACTTTAAGTGCAGCATCCATATGGGCTTTCCGAGGTTGTGCTAAAAATTGGGATAAAATATGAACGGCATAGGAAAGATCCGGGCGAGTAACAGCAAGATAAACTAGTCGCCCCACGAGCCGACGATAAAACTCAACCTCCTCAATAATGTCACCGGTAGCTTCACCCAATTGGTGATTCTGTTCAATTGGCGTGGAGCTAGGCTTCGAACCCAAAAGACCGGTCTCAGAAATAATATCTAAGGCATATTTTCGTTGACTGAGACAAATACCTTCCGAATTACGAGCAACTTCAATGCCCAAAAAATATTTCAAAGTGCCCAAATCCTTCATATGGAAGCATTGACCCAGATAGGTCTTGAATTGAGCAATAGCGGTCAAATTATTCTCGGCAATGACAAGGTCATCAACATAGACAAGAACATGAAGACATACCTCATTAGCTGAAAAATTGAACAAAGAATAATCTGAATAAGATTGTTGAAAACCGTATTGTCGCAAAGCAGAAGCTAGCTTGGCAAACCAACAGCGAGGAGCCTGTCTGAGCCCATACAGAGATTTACGCAGTCGACAAACTTTACCGTCTTTCCCTTTGCTAAAACCAGGTGGCACTTTCATATATACTTCTTCCGTCAAATTGCCATGTAAGAAAGCGTTATGAACGTCCATCTGGTGTAATTCCCATTTTTTATTAGCAGCAACGGTAATCAAAGTGCGGATCGTCACCATCTTAACAACGGGCGCAAAGGTTTCCCCATAATCAATTCCATCAACTTGATGATTGCCAAAAATCACTAACCTCGCTTTATACCGTTCAATACTCCCATCGGATTTATATTTAATTTTGTAAACCCATCGACACCCAAGTGCCTTCTTGTCCGGAGGTAAAGTAGTCAATTCCCAAGTGCCATTATCCTCAAGAGCGGTAATTTCCTCCTCCATAGCCTTACACCAACGAGGATTAGTGATGGCCATTTGGAAATTGGTAGGCTAAACATCGTTCGTAATTGCTGCAAGAAATTGTTTATGACGAGGAGAAAACTTATCGCAAGTGAGATAATTAGCAAGGGCACAAGGGGTACCTGAAGACGAAGACGGAGAGTCGGGAGGTGAGTTGCGGGGCGTGTCCGAAGGCGTGTCAGCGGAAGTACCAACCAAATAATCACTCAGATAAGGCGGAGGTCGTTTGGTTCGCTTTCAACGACCAAGTTCAGCAGGGGGTGAACTCGCCACACCTGACTCCCTTTCGACACCCTCACACTCGGCAGACACAGAAGGACCATCCCCAGACTCCTCATCACGCGTGACCGGCCCAACTGAAGTAGACTCGAAAAAAGAAGACGAAGAAACCGCAGAACGGGAAGGAGCATATGGAAAAGAATCCTCATAGAATTGAACATCCCGACTCATGAAAATATCCCCGGTAGCAATATCATACACACGCCAGCCTTTTTTATTGTGAGGGTACCCAAGAAAAACACACTTACGACTCCTTTTTGCAAATTTATCGCCTATGGTATTTTGGTTATGGACGAAACAAAGACACCCAAAGACACGTAAATTAGCATAGGAAGGAGGTGAACCAAAGAGAAGTTCATATGGAGTTTTATTGTGAAGAAGATGGGAAGGCGTCCGATTTATTAAATACGCCGCGGTTAAAATACATTCACCCCAAAAAGAGACTGGTAAGTGCCCCTGAAACATAAGAGCTCGAGCAACATTGAGAATGTGCCGGTGTTTACGCTCGACACGACCATTCTGTTGAGGTGTCCCGACACATGAAGTTTGAAATAAAATGCCGTGGTTAAAAAATAATCAGACATTTCATTAAACTCCGTCCCATTATCGGATTGGACAATTTTAACTTGTTGAGAAAATTGAGTATTGACCATGGCTAAAAAACTCATAAACATATTCGTGACCTCTGTTTTGTCGAGTAGTAAATAGACCCAAACAGCCCGAGAACAATCGTCAAGAAATATTTGGCCCCGCAAGACAAGGGTGTACGATAAGGACCCCATAAATCACAATGAATTAAGTCAAAAATAGCATCAGCTTTATTAGAATTCAAACTAAAGCTTTGACGACATTACTTGGCAAGATGACAAACATCACAAATAGGATCCAAATTAGAAGAATTGAAATTGCGAACATTTGGTAAAAAAACGAAGGACTTTATTGGAGGGATGACCAAGACGCATATGCCATGTATCGACCAAAAATCCGTGCTCACCCGGTTCACAGCAACCCGCTCACTGGCACGCAAATAGTAGAGCCCGTCGCGCAACTCACCGACTCCAATCTTCGTTTTCAAAGAAGCATCCTGAATATGACAAGAAAGATTAGTAAAACTGAATACACAGGAAGTGGAAGCCACGAGTTGCGAAACGGAAAGTAAGTTGCAAGTTAAACTCGGAACAAATAAAACATTGCGAAGAATGAGAGAATGATTAATTTGAACCGAGCCAACAATAGTAGCAGAAACCGTGTGGCCATTAGGTAGGCTAATCGGGCAATTCAGAATTGTCCGTGACTCCATTAACCAACGGACATCACCTGTAACATGACGGGAGGCCCCCATATCAATTATCCAATCAAGATACATACCACTAATTAAGACGGTCTTGAGAACAAGAACTAGGTTCAGCCATCAACACATTGGCGCGAGTTTGAAACCGAGTGCCTGACCGTGGTATAGTTTGAAGCTCCTCAAGGGTACGCGGGCGATCACCCTACCAGTCCGGGAACTTCTGTGACTTTATAAAACAGTTATGAACCTCATGACCAGACACCTTACAATAGGAGCAAGTCAATTTCTGACGCTCCTGTCTTTCCGCATCCCGTAAAACCCGCCAGTCAGAAACAGAGGATGCAGGCCGTACAGCAAGGGCCATGACCTCAGAGGGTTCGGGGACGGCCGCAGGGGCAACAAGTAAGCGTTCTGCTTGTAAAATCACGTGATAGACACGGGTAAGAGTCGGAAGCAGATCAAGAGCGAGTTGATGATTTCTAATGGTGCCATACAACGATTTATCAAGACCCATAAGAAATTGATGTAAACGCTCTGAATCCTGCCGAGCTAAAGCATTTTTGGTGACACCACATGACCACCCACTAGTCGTGCAAGAGAACGGAGGTTCATGAGTGACGAGTGAATCCCATAAATTTTTTAAATTACCATAATACGTAGTGACCGACATACCTTTCGTTTGACGGCACTCGTGTAATTGGGTTTTCAGAGCATGTATCTTCGTCCCCATCAACCACAGCGTACTGAGCTTCCAATTCAGTCCAAAGAAGATGAGCATCCTCGGTATCCGAGACACTGTCCCGAACCGATGGATCGATTGAATTCATGATCCATTGAATGACGGTACAGTGTACAACTTCCCATTGACTGATCATAAAATCATCGGTCGGCTTAGCAATTGACCCGTCACAAAATCCGAATTTGCGTCGGGATTTAAGAGACCGACGCATAGAACGAATCCATTCCTCATAATTGTCGCTCCGGAGTTTGATGTGGGTGATTACGTGACCAGGGCCCTCTTGATTTACAAGAGAAAATGGCGAGAGGGAATCGATTTTAGGGGTAGAAGAATCGGAAATAGAAGGGTCTGGGACTGGGTCCGTCATTGTTGATCAGAAAAGAAGAAATTTGATTTTTTTTTTAAATGGATGATGAGCGTGTGGCAGGGAGAAAGTTTGGTGGGGAAGAAGTTTCTTTTGACTTCTCTGATACCATGTTGAATGATAGGATTAGGGCAAGCAAAAATATACGATACGGTTTTATTATACGTATCCGATACGATATACGGTTTCAATTATACGGATTTCCGTATATCCGATACGAATTTCCGTATATACGATACGGTTTATAAAAAACCGTATCGGATACGTATCGGCAAAATTTGAAACCGGATATACGGTTTCCCATACGGTTCCTATTTTTAATATAAAATATAAAAATAAAATCATAAAACCACTAACCGTCTAGTATATCCGTGACTCAATTTTATTATTTTTATACATTTTTAAGTTATTAATTCTTATAATATGTGATACTCTTATAACTTATTAAGAAAAATCATAAAATCACAAAAAATTAAAAATAAGACATAAAATTTTACATAATTAAATGAAAAACCGAATACCGGATATACGGTTTCCGGATATACGGAAAAACCGGATATACGGTTTCCGGATATACGGAAAATCCGTATCGGATAAGGATACTCAAAATTGAGATTTTTAAAACCGGATATCCGATACGGTTTTGAAAACCGTATCGGATATACGGTTTTGCTCACCCCTAGATAGGATATTAGTTTGGGTTTTGTAAGTCATTTGATGCATTTCATTCATTTGAACTAGGTTTATATACAGAATACAAGGCATATCAAATGCCCCATTAATGGGCCTAATAAACACAAACATTGAACCAGTAAAGCCTAGTTCAGTGAACTAGGAGTTAAGGCCTAAGACCATATGAAGAGCCTAATAGTAAGTGCAAAAAGAATGAGAAGCGGAGTAGTGATAAAGAGGGATGGAAATGGTGGTGTTTGATGTTAGTGGTAATGGAGGGTGGGAGAAGGTGGTGATGAAGCGGTGATGTCGGAACTGGTGTTGGTGTTATTGGTGGCTGGGGGAGGGGAGGTCATTCAAGGTGAATGTGGTCTATTTTAGTGGGTAAATGTGAATGGAGTTTGGAATTGGTGGTGATAGTTAATAGTAAGGGTAAAATGGCCAGTTTAAGAGATTTGGTATCAAGCGTAAAAGAAAAAGAGATTTTTGGTATAAGTTTTGAAATAAAAATTATCTTAGGTATAAGATTTTACAAAAAGGTGTTATAGTAGGTATAAGTTATCAATTTACCTTTGTTATTATTATGGCCTTTTTTTGAAAATATGATTTAAGAAAAAAAAATTATCAACTAAATTTGGAGATATTCTCACTATTTTGACTATCACTAATCTTACTTTTAATATTCCTGTTATTCATGTTTTTATTTCACTATTCCTGCTACTACTATTATTACTCTCATTGCTACTATTATTACTTAAGTTACCACAATTAATTTCACCACTCCCACTCCCATTACTATTAATATTTAATATTACTACAATTATTTTAATTACTTACATTGTTATTATTATGTCATTTTTATGCAAAAATAATGATCAAGAAAAAAAATTATCAACTAAATTATGAAATATTCTCACTAGTCTGGCTATTACTAATCTTACTTTTAATATTCCCGATATTATTGTTGTTATCTCACTACTACTACTACTATTGTTACTATCACTACTCTTGTTACTACTATTTTCCTTTATGGGAAGTGCTAGGGCGACACCGCTCGGTAACACCCTAATTAAAAAATAGACAAAAATTAAAAAGTAATTATAGTTATTGCGCCAATATCGTAGGGACGAAACCGTAATTCACAATCTGTTATAGTAATAAATTAAAATATATAAGATACCAATTAAGACTAAACTATATCTAATCTAATACTCCGTATTATACATTACATAGCATAATACACATTTTATCTTCATCAAATCATACCGTTTATCAATTGAGGTATGAATATATTATGTACACACGGAGTATATAACTAGTAATGTAGAGGTGTAGAGGTGTAGAGGTGTAGAGGTGTTGTTCAACGTATACCGCAAAAGAATATTGCACATAATCTTTTAATTTTTATTTTATAATTTATATTATTATTATTGTTAAACAAATTAATTAATACTACGTCTTTTATACTTTAACATTATTTAGTTTGAAATTTGAATTTTAATGGAGGGAAAGCAAAATGTATAAGTAAATTACAATAATAACCCGGGTGTCGCTCAATTTGAGTAACATGCGGTGTCGCCATCTCATTTTTCTTTATGAATTTATGTCGTTTCATTACTGCTAATTGATTTCTGGATTATATAGACGGTATAGATATGATTTTTATAAGTTTATGACATTCTGTTACTGACCTTAATTTCCAAATTATATATAGAGAGTATTTTAGATTAGATTATGCATATGATTGAGCAAAGCTTTTACATGATTGAGCACCCTCTTAATCAGTCATCAATTAATATTTGGTAGAATCATCAACTTGTAGGACTACTATAAGATGCTTTTATATTCTTCTTTCAATTAAAAATATTGGTACCTGCCTTTGTAGTTTGTAACATAATATTATAAGTTTTATATACAAAACTTTTAGCCTAGATAATTAATTAGATTGCAACCTCAAGTCTTAAGTCTACGCACATCGTTACAAGCTTGTATATCCTAGTTAATCAATTTTTATAAATTAAAATTTACACTATTTAATTGCAACTTTGATTAAATAATTGGTTGGAATCTCGTCTACCCATAATTGATACAAGTCTAGTAGTAATAATCTAATCACAAAGACAATGATGGATCCATGCATTCAACTCTCCTAAGCTCACGCACGCGGAAACTTAATAGTGAGACAAACCAATTCTTGGGCATAGAAAACAAAACAAATATTAATCCAAAGCTCTTAAATTAGTGTGATACTTGTACGTTGCCATTTGCCAAGCTCTTAAATTACTTTAGGGAACGTTGGAAGCCTCAACAAGAACACTACTCGAGTAGTCCGAGAGTTGTGTAATAGTCATGTCCCTAAAAAAACGATTAATGTAAATCTTCTTATTTAAGGTATAATTGTGAAATTCAATCGCAAACTTTGTTTAATTGTGAAATTCAATTTTGTAAGTTTTCATATGTACCAATTAATTTTCTTAAGTTTCACTAAAAGTCAAATTCAACACAAATTGATAAATTTTCTCAAAATTCTTATCATAACATCGTTGTATGTTGCAATTTATCATATATCAAATATATATTTTTTTTATGAATTTAGAATTTTATAAATATATTAAATTTTGATTTTTTTTAGTTTTATATTCTCTCCTATTCGATATAATGTTTCATTCAAGAATGGAACAAAAATTAAGGAAAGTTAATTAAATAAAGTTAAAATATTGTGGTGGGTGAGGAGATTAGAGAAAGGGAATAATGTATTGTGGGGTATTATTGTGGAGTGAGGTGATTAAAATAAGTATTGTTGTAGGGTGAGGTGATTAAAAAAAGATAAAGTATGAGTATTGTGGAGTATTGTTGTGAGGTGAGGTGATTAAAATAAGTATAAAAATTTACTAAATAAGAAAATAGGGAAGGTATTGTGAATAGATGAAAAAAGAAAGAGGGAAGGTTGTTATGAATAAGATGGAGTAGTTTTTAGACAATTTACTATACATGCATGAATAATACTCCATACCATATAAAATTTAAACAATTTACTAATGATGTACGTAAAAGTGTTTTTCAATGATTAATAAATTTCTTAGAAATTCATAAATTACAATTAGTAATTCTTGGTATTTAATAATTGTTTAATACTAATATTAAATGATATTTTATTTTATTTTTTGTGAAAATTTTAAAACTGGGGTCGAATTTCATTTATGGTTTCCATAATCGCATTGTCAACATGACTTGGTCTCAACAACTTCTCAAAACATAAACATAAACAAGGTTAGTACCTACCATGTAACACATAAAAGAAGACTACCAACTTAGCTCCTTAATTTCTACCCTTCTCTCATTCATTATTTAAGGTCAAGTTAAATTTAAGATTGGGGCACACGTGTGTGCGCCGGGAACGTCATAGACTCTGATACCGACTGTGAACCCTTGCGATAGCAAAAAAAAAATACAAACATGCAGGGGAAAAATAGCGAGTTTTAAAAACTTTTATAAATAAGGTACGCGGAGTCATGAAACAAAATAATCAACAAAGTGCAAAGTACTACAAGGGGAGCTAAGTCCCTAAAAACAACAAGTTCAAAAAGATGTCTAAGCGACAAGGTAATCGACAAAGGTGTCGACGCCCGCTAGCTTACACTAGTCTCACCCAAATAAGCACCGACCTCAATCAACATGCTAATTCATTAAACATGAATGACACAGTTAGTGGGGAGTAACTTGAGGTTCTCACAGTCACATCACAAGAAAACAAGGGCAATTAGAGCATAAGAGCATACATCAAATATATATAACATGATGAATCAATTGAGAGATATTAAATAATAATATGGGCATATGAGAACAAAAGATACAAAGCAATAGTAGATCTCGAGACTAGACGAGACAACCTTGGCGACCGTATAAAAACTAGATGGCTTGCATCTCACCATGCACTAGCATCCATATGACCGAAGAGGTTAGCAAAAAGGAAGACGATATAAGGAGACAATCAAACAACGTAAACGTGACTTATGACATCCAGAAAATCCAATCATACTTCTAATCCATACACAACCAACATATCAACATACTTATCCAACACACTCTCACAGTAAATGAAATGTACAAAGCATCGACACTATGTATGACAAGACGACTCTAGATTAGAATCCCCTCGGTAGGACTACGATAATAATACGGTCCTAGTCTAAACCTTGCCAGACTCTCGGGATGAACATTTTTCGATTCGACATGCAATAAATGTTTTGCATCTAAGACTCGAACGACCAAACGAAAGTCGAGTACCCCAAATTCGGCAGAACAGCTTGAAAAGGGGGGGGGGGATATCATACCAAATACGGCAGAACGACAAAGGAATTGGGTGTCAAAGAAAGTCATACAAGTACACTAAGCACAATGACACCACCATGCATGAATACAATATTTGACAGCCAGGTTGATCAACCCTACGTGTTCGCCTCCCAACAACATTGTCATATTTACACAACCATATGCAACCAACGCATGAGAAATGTACTTCCATCACCTTGACCTTAAGTCCAATAGTATGAGGGTACAAAAAGGGAATGCGAGTTCAACTCCAACAATCACGACTCAACCGACTACTCAAGGTATACATGACATTATGAGTGAAACATCCAAATCCATCATCAAACATGTCAAAGGACATAAGATACATGTACCAATGATATAAAAGAGTCAATAGAAAATAAATAAACGTTAGACAAAGTTCAAGAAGCATAATCAATAAGAAACATAAACTGTAATAGTTCGTATTAGTTTATTAAGACTCTAACTTTATTATTGGTCTTAGTGTGTCTGATGGAGACTTGGTATTGGTTTGTTCCGAGTTGATATGTGATTGGTAGAGTCCTTGTGTTTGGAATGTTGGGAGTTTAGCTAGAGGTCATAGTGTTTGGTTTGTTGTGTATGTTGTTGTCATGTGTTGTGTTTACGGTAGGAGTTTGAGTTGTGAACTTCGAGGACGAAGTTCGTTCTTAAGGAGGGAAGACTGTAATACTCCGTATTTCTAAGTAGTAGGTCCTCGGTCGAGTTAGGCTTAGTCGACCGAGTGGATGGGGTACTCGGCCGAGCGGAAGGTATTCGACTGAGTAAGGTTGGTGTGTCAGTTGAATAATATTCTGTTCTTAGGCACTCGGCCGAGTGTGGTGAGCACTAGACCGAGCTAGGTGTACGCGACCGAGTACATATGGTACTCGACCGAGTACACTGGTCTGCGAGATTAGTTCGGACGGTTTCATTAAGGATTAATAAGAAAGAGTAAAACATAATTTCAATTTACGCTTCTTTATCAAAACCCTAATCTCTCTAAAAACTCTCTAAAACTTCCTCAAAGCTTCTAAGATCATCCTTAATCATTCCCAAGACGGATCTATTGCTTTTATCTTGTTGATTCCAACCGGTAAGTGATTGTCTACATGGTTATGCTATTATTTGTATTGAATATTTGTAAACCCTAATTGAATTGGGGGAAAAAGGGGATATGATTACTATTGATTGTATGATTGTTGTATAATTAGGAGGGGGCTTCGTAGAAGAATAATTCGGATACTTGCTTGTCTTCGTGGGAAACTTGTTAATAAGGTAGGGTTTCCCTACTCAGTACTGTTTATGCTAATTAATGTGATGAGATGTATTTTATATGTTATTTGATTTATGGTGATGGTGATGCAGTTTGGGATTGGAGTTTGGGTTGTTATTATGGTTGCTATGGTTACTATGTTGGTGATCCGTCGGAAGACGGTTTCAATCCCCGATTTCACCTCTCGTAGTTTTCCCGCTACGGGGGGGATGTGCGCATTAATGTTTCGGGCTGTCTCGCTGCGGTGAGATGGAATTTTGACGCCTATGGCTGCGGTCTAAGGTCAATTGGTGGGTTTTTCAGATCAGGGATTGTAACTTGAGGATGTTGAGGTAACCGTTGCGGTGCCCTTCGATTCTCTTGCTCTATTTCTTGTCTTGTACATTGGTCGGTATATATTGTTACTGACCCTGTTAATGTTTTACAAAACTGTTGTGATCCATTGGGGAATGGTGAGCAGGTGATCAGCAAGTAAATCAGTAGAGTTGCGCTAAGATGAGAATGGGATCACCACATCGAGTCATATCTTCCGCTGAGTCTTTTAGATTTTAAACTACACTTTACTTTATCTTTATGTTAGCATTTGGATTGTTGGTTTAGACGGTATGTCGTCTAGTTTGGGATTGTGTATTGGAGTTTAAACTATTGATTTAATAAAGTATTGTTTCTTTATTGTGAGTTTTGATATCTACGACCTCGGGCAACTGAGATGGTAGCATCCCGAAATACTAAAGAGGCCTTGTAAGGCTCTTTGGTATTTGGGGGTATTACATAAACTCCCTTCCCAAAAAAACAAGTTTAGAATCCGACAAAAATAAGGGTCAACTTTAAACGGTCTTAACTTTAGCTCTAGACATGGGAATGAAGTAATTCCGAAAGTGATGTCTTATCCTCCTATGGTTATAATAGTATGTTTCATTCCCAAAACAAACAAGAAACGAGAGAGATATGACTATTTTACGAAAACGGGTCGGTGCAGGAAAACTGTTGGCCTTCCCGAGCGGGACAACTTGTTCCCGAGAGAGACATGATCCTTCCCGAGCGGGACATGTTAATCCGGAGCGGGATAAAGGTAGAAAAATTTTCTGTCGACCTTCCGAAGCGGGACAAGTTAATCCCGAGAGGGAAAAGGTTCTTCCCGAGCGGGACAACGTAATCCCGAGAGGGACAAGGTTCTTCTCGAGCGGGACAAGTTAATCCCGAGTGGGAAATAGTATTATCATGTATTTTCATGTACGAGTTTTTATGCAATCCTCTATACTCTATTTTGCCATTCATATTCTACTCAAACATCACCAAAAATTACATGAACCTCAAAATATACACAAGACAAACCCTCAAGGATGAAAGATAACCATATATCGATAGTCATAAACAAGAGATTCAACCCCAAGTTATAAAAAATCCTCCAACTTTACCTAATTGATCTTATTAGCAACAAAACAACTTAATAACGTAAAATCATTACTTATAACATCTTAACCATCTTTAATCCAACAAAATCATCACATAATATTCACAATTAATTAGATAATAGAGACAAGGAAATCATCACATAACACTCACAATCTTGTCGTCTCCCAACAACGTCACTTAATTGACTACTCCAAGACCTTTAGTTTTGTTTTCAAACATGCTATTGTTCATCTCACCGTATCTCTTGGGTGGTGAGGTTGTATTGGTGGTTTCAATTCTGTGTTGTGTTGGTGGTTGTTTGTGCTGGGATCGCACAGGAAATTAGCGCTCTTGTCGTCGTCTGCTGCAGTGCGTCGTTAACCACCGCATCAGGCCGTACGTCGCCGGTGCTGGTTGTGTCGTATCGTCGTAGCTCTTTCCTTGTCATGGCAATTTGATCTCGTCGGCGTCGGTTGTTGTGTTGGCGTTGGTTTGCCTCTTGCTGGGGTTTACTGGTTGTGGCCGGTGTTGGTGGTCGTTGTGGTCGCTGTGATGGTGGCCGGGTCTTTCTTGCCTTACACGTGAGCCGTGGCCATGCACGTGTGTTGTGTCATTAGGGTTTCTCATTTTTATTAGGTATTATTTTCTTTTTCTTTGTCATGCCTACTTTGGTTCGTTTTCATTGTCCTTTTTCGTCTATTCATGAATGTCCGAATGGTCATGGTAAGGGGCTATGGGGCATTTTCAGGATCGACATTGTAATGTTGGTGCTATGGGGCTTACGTGTCAAAATCTTACCGATAGTCTGTCTGTTTTCTCTAATACCAAGATTACTTTGAAGCGGATTAGGCTTTGGTTGTGTGGGGAGTGCTTTAAAACCCATACCTTTCGCTCTAAGTGTCGTCATAGCCGAGGAGATATTGTTGCGCCACTGGATTGTGGTGATGGTATCATTAGCTTTATTATTCATGGTATCCCAAGACCTCCTACTCCGTCTCCCTTGGTTTTTTCATCTGATGATGGGGCTGGGGTTGCTCAGTGATCTATATTTTCGCTTGATCGTTTATTTTCTTTGGGCCTTCGCACCGTGAAATCTATTCCTCCAAAGTGTCGTCTTGGGTTTGCTCGGGTTTTGAAGGGGGTTTTAGATGATGTGGCTGACTCTCCTGGGGACCTCTCGTATGCTTGTGTTGCCTATTTGTCTGCTTAAGACCTTCGCTCCTAGGAGTAATCTTGAGTGTAAGACTATTGTTAGGTGACAACATCAGGAGGAGAATATTACCAGGGCTATTCTTGCTTAAGGGTGTCTGGAGGGGGTTTGTAGCTTTTGCAGGAGTGTTTGGCTGAGGCTCCTCCTTCGTTCCATGTAGAGGAGGATCTAGATATGAGTGAGCTTAACCTCCGCCAATGTCGGCGGAAGATTTGTGATGGTCACTATACTGCTGTTGTTCGGGTGCTTTTTTCCTCTAGCGTCGCCCCCTACTCTGATGCCACTTATGGGACTTTGCGAGAGAAGGACTATGTCACCCCATCTCCTTAATTGCCTCATTTGCCTGTGGATCATCATTCTCTTGTTGCCTTTTCGGCAGTGGTTTTGGATATGATTCGTGGTTTCCTACGTGGCACTTCTTGCGGGAGGGATGGGTTTCGTGCCCAACACCTTTTGGACTGTTTGAGTGGTGTTGCTGTGGCTGTCTCTGATGATTTGAGCGCTTCTGTTACTAGGGTGATTAATCTTTTTTTGGAAGGTCGGTGCCCTGTAGCCCTTGGTGAGTACATTGCCAGCGCCCCGCTCACACCGCTTGTTAAACTGGGCGAGGGTGTTCGTCCTATCGCTGTTGGCACTGTCTGGAGACGGCTTGTCTCTAAGATTGGTGCTTTTTTGGTTGGTCCTTCGTTGTCTGCTTATTTTGCTGGCCTTCAATTTGGGGTCGGGGTGTCTGGTGGAGGAGAGGCTATCTTGCATGCCTTGAATCGGCTAATTGAGGCCCGTAGTGGTGATGTGGGACTGTCTATGTTGCTAGTTGATTTCCAGAATTCTTTCAACCTTGTGGATCGTGTGACTATGCTACAGGAAGTCCGACGTCGTTTTCCGGTTCTTTCCCGTTGGGTGGAGTTTTGTTACTCTAGCCATGCCCGTCTTTAATATGGGGAGCATTGTTTATGGTCTTGTCAGGGGGTTCAGCAGGGTGATACCTTAGGCCCTTTGCTTTTCGCTTTGGTTTCGCATCCCTTAGTGTGCAAAATCCGGGACTCCTATGATCTTACTATGCAGACATGGTATTTGGATGATGGCACCATTGTTGGGGACACTTTGGAGGTTGGGGGAGTTTTGGATTTGATTATGGTAGATGGGCCTCGTTTTGGTCTCCAACTTAATGTGGCTAAGACTGAGGTCTTTTGGCCTATTGAGGATCCTCGGAGTCTGCTTCCTGGTGTTTTTCCCCCTACTATTGCTCGGCCCTTGCGTGGTGTCTCCGTTTTAGGTGGACCTGTCAGTACTTGTCCTATTTTTGGTAGTGAGATGGTGGCGAGGAGAGTGACTAAGACCATTGAGCTTATGAACTTAGTCGCGAGAATTGAGGACCCGCAATGCGAGTTGCTTCTGCTTCGAGATTGTATTGGTATTTTTAAGCTCTATTTTTTTCTTCGTACTTGCTCCCTTGTAGTGTTTGGGTCTATCCATCTTCGCTTTGATGAAGCACTTTGTTCTAGCTTAGAGCGTATCGTCACCGCGTCTGGGCCTGGTTTTTGAGATTTGTAGTGGCGTCTTGCCACTTTCCCTTTTCATTTGGGGGGGCTCGGTGTTTATGCTGCAGGGGATGTTTTACATTATGCTTTTCCGGCTTCCCATTTGTAGTCTGCAGATTTGCAGGCTACACTCCTACGGGCTTCTAGTATTGTAGATGCTGGTCCTCTTTTTGACGATGCCTTGCGGGTGTTTTCGGAGGTTACAGGTTCTGATTTTTTACGTGATCCTAGTGAAATCGTTACCCCTAAACTTATGAAGAAATTGGCAGATATATATTTCGCGACGGTTGCTACTTCTTCAGAGTCTGTTTTCTCTTTGACACCGCGTCAGCTTGCGATGTGGAAATCTCAGCAGGGTGCCCACTCCTCTGATTGGTTGCGTGTTGTTCATGTATCTGGGTTGGGTCAGACTATGAACAGGAGGACTTACCGTAGTGTGCTGGGGTATCGACTGGGAGTCCCGTTATTCACGGTATCTAGGCCTTGTCCTGCTTGCTCTCGGGTTTTTGCTGATGATGTGTATGGGGATCACTCTGTTTCTTGTACTGGTACTGTGGGGGTTAAGTATCGACATATCTTCGTTCGTGACACCTTATTCGACATCTGCTATAGGTCTGGTACTTCTACGGGTAAGGAGGTTGATATCGATTTGGTTGACGAGCATGGCGGAAATCTTCGTCTTGCGGATTTGCTACTTTATTCCTGGGAGAGAGGGTGTGGTGTCTGTGTTGATTTGACAGGGTCTTCCCCCTTGACTCAGACTGGGATGTCCGATTTTGTGCCGGGACGTGGTGTCGCTGATGCTGCTCAACGCAAATGTGCTAAGTATAAGGATTTATGCGCGGCTGGTGGCTATGGTTTCCTACCCTTCTCTTTCTCTTCGCTGGGGAGATGGGCTCGGATGCTCTTGACTTGCTCAAGCGGATCCAGAAATTCTCGGTATCTCAGGATGCTGGGGCTCGGGGGCTCGGGTGTCCGCTTATATTTTTACTAGACTTAGCTTTGTTGTAGCTAAAGGGGTAGGGGCCCTGATTGTGTCTCGGCTCCCCACCAACTTCATGTAAACTTTTCATTTTATTTTAATAAAAGCTGCGCGCATCTTATAATTATAATTATAATAATAATAATAATAATAGCTCCTATTACTAAAGCTGAAGTAAAAAAAGCTCTTTTCTCTATGGGCTCAAATAAAAGTCCTGGTTTGGATGGATTTTCTGCAGGCTTCTTTAAGACTTTCTGATGCATTGTGGGGGATGATTTTTGCAAGGTTGTTGAGGATTACTTTAGTTCCTGCTTTATGCCTAAGCAAGCTAATGTCACTATTCTCTCCCTCATCCCATAATAATCCTATTGTTCAGTCTGTCAAAGATTTTCGACCCATCTCTTGTTGCTTCATTATCTACAAGACCATAAGCAAGATCTTAACTAACAGACTCCAGACTATTATTCCTAAATTGATTGGTATTGAACATGCTGCTTTCATAAAAAATAGGAGCTTATACGAGAATATTATGCTCACTCAGGGCCTGCTCAAAGGGTATATGAGATAAAACCTTACCCCTAGATGCATGCACAACGTTGATATTAGCAAAGCTTTTATTTCCCTGCAATGGGATTTCATAAGTGACATGCTTAAGGCCTTAAATTTTCCTCCTCTTTTCATTAAATGGATTATGGGGTGTATCACATGGACTTGGTTTAAGGGAAGGGTGGCCTTAGACAGGGTGATCCACTCTCCCCTAGTCCCTTCATTATCAGCATGGAGATGTTATCTAGGAGTCTGAGAAAATGTGCCAGGAGCAGGATATATCTTATCATCCAAAATGCTCCAAAATAGGTCTTACTCACCTTATCTTTGCTGATGATCTTATGGTCTTCACAAGAGGAGACTTGCCTTCTGCTATTCTTCACCAGTTCTCTACTTGGTCTGGTCTTAGAGCTAACTTTGATAAAACTGAGGCTTACTTTGGCGGCATATCTGATGATCTTCACCAAATCATGTCTGCTATTGGACTGAATGAGGGTATGTTCACTTTTAGATATCTGGGTATGCTTATAAACCATGCCAGGCTGAATCATAGTATGTATGAAAACCTCACTCTTAAGATCACTTCTCTTCTTCACAAATGCTCTCATAAGAACCTCTCTTATGCAGGCAAAATCCATATTATTAATTCTATGATATTTGGATTAGGGAATTTCTGGAGTAGTAGCATCCTTTTGCCCCAGTCTGTCTGTGCTTTTGTTAATAAAGCTTGTAGACAGTTCCTCTGGGGGTCATCTGAGAAAGGAAGGAAAATGTGGTTTAAAAGTTGGAGCTCAATCTGTACCCCCTGATCTGAAGGAGGCTTCCAAATCAAAGACATCTCTTCCTGGAATAGAGTCATCATGCTAAAGTGGTTGTGGCATCTTGATAGAGGGATTAGGTCTGTTTAGTCTTCCTGGATCAGGCTTTATTTCATTGCTGAGACTTCTATCTGGGACCTCCAGATAAAGAAGTTTCATCCTGAGAGTCTGCGTAGCATTTTGAATGCCAGAGATAAATGTTCCACACTCCTTGGTGGGCTTCATGCTGTCAAGACTCTGCTGGCTTACCGTGTTACTGAAGGGGATTTCTCTATTGGTAAAGCTTATGAAGCCATCAGACCCAAATGCACTTCATTACTAGTTTATAGAAGCCTACAGAAACGTTGTATTCTTCCTAGACAAAGGGTTGATGTTTGCTAGTATTGCAGCCACTGTATATGCTGTATGGACAGAAATGAACAAAAGGACTTTTGAGGATACGATTAGAACGATCAGTGCCTTACTTATGGATGTGCAGTTCACCGTTAGTGCCTCTCTTCTTTGTCAATCATCAAGAATCAACCAAGATGAGCTTATTGAGGCCTTCAACTCCTTAGGATAGCATCTTGTTTGTTTTCTCTACTGGATATGTCTTTTTAAGAAAAAACTCATGTATTCCTATTTTTGAAATATATGAGAAATATCATTCTTGCAATAATAATAATAATAATAATATATTTCGTGAAGGTTGCCGTTACATCGTACTCTGTTTTCTCTTTGACTTCGCGACATGTGGATGTATAGAAGTCTCACCAGGGTGCGCACTACTCTAATTGGTTACGAGCAATTCATTTTTCTGGGTTATGGCAGACTATAAATGGGAGGAATTACCTTAGTGTCCTTAGCTATCGACTTGGTTTTCCGTTGTTCACGGTGTCTAGGCTTAGTCCTGCTTGTTCTCGGGTCTTTGATGAGGATGTATGTGTTGATCATGATCTGTCTTATGCTGGTACGATGCGCATTAAGCACGACATAACCTCGTTCGCGATACTCTTTTGGATATCTACTTCAGGTCTGAGATTTCGGCTGGTAAGGAGGTTGACATCGGTGTGGTTGATGGGCATGATAAGCCCTTCACTGGCTTATTTGTTACTTTATTTCTGGGACAGGGGGCGAGAAGTGTGTGTCGATCTAACAGAGTCTTCTCCCTTAACTCAGTCTGGGTTGTCTGATTTTGTACCCGGTCGTGTTGTCGTTGATGTTGTTCGGCGTAAGTATGCCAAGAACCGTGATTCGTGCATGACGACGGGTTATGGTTTTATACCCTTCTTCTTTCCTTCGACGGGGTAGCTAGATACTGATGTTGTTGCCTTGCTCAAGCGGATTCAGAAGTTCCCTATGTCACATGATGCCAAGGCTCGAGCTTCCGCTTATATTTTTACTAGACTTAGCTTTGTTGTTGCCAAGGGAGTTGGAGCTAAGATAATATCTCGACTTCCCACTAATTTCTTGTAAAAATGTTGTTGACTTAGTAAAAGTTGCAGTTCATAATAAAAATAAAAATAAAAAACAATAATAATAATAACTAATTTAGTTAAATTAAAATAAGATTATATAAGTCCAGTTCTGAAAAAGTTAAGAGTCCATAAGTTCAGTTTAGAATAGTTAAGCTTCTATAAATTAAGTTCAGTTTAGTTTCTATAAATTCGGAAAAGTAAAGTTCATATAAGCTCAACTTAATTCCTAAGTTCAGTTCAAAAAGTTAAATTTTAATAAATTCAATTAAGTTTAATTCAAATCAATAAAATTACAGCAAGTCTCATTGAAGGCGGGTATATCCGTCTTCAATGAAGACATGTCGGGTTATCTTTTACAAAAAGGCAAATGAGAAGACAAATCGAAAACCAAGTGAATTATCACTTGCCTATTTATAAGAGGTAACCCAATTCATTTTTATCAAAGATAAATATACTCATTTTCAGTAAAAAAAAAAAATAGTTATAAAATTATGTGCAAAAGAAGAAGCCCTACGATTCATAAGCTAGGTAGCACGAAAACGGACACGGACACGGACACGGATACGACACGGACACGTGATACGGCATCTCGTGAAATTTAGGACACGGGACACGGCATTTAAATTTAATAAAATATATATTTTATAGTTATAAATATCACACAATTTTATTTTTGTATTAGTATTTGATATAAAATGTAGATAATTGAGTGTAAAACTTGACTTTAACTATAATTTATTCTCATTTTCCACCCAAGCTTATCTTCTAATCAATTTTCCCACCAAAACTCAACTTCTAATCAACCTTTTTTAGTCTTTCAATCTCACATTCCTTGTTTATAGGTGTCCGTGTGTCCGACACGGTGTCCGACACGGGGCGGCTGGATAGGAGAAGTGTCCGTGCTACCTAGTTCATAAGTTGACACTCGGAATCACTAAAAATCATCTAAAGGAAACTAACATGACGAAGGAGAGTTTTTTCTTAATAATAAATCAATCAAAAGCACAAGTGGAAGTGCATAGGGGAGACAAGGATGGTGACATGAGTGTCGCATAAGAATGGATCCATTGTCATTCACACGAACACACGATGACCTTTTATGAACACTGATAATTTTTACTTAAAGACGGATGTTATCCTTTTTAAGCTTAAAATTGAACAAATAATTACCTAAATTTGGATTAATATTCCATGCGTCTCAAACTCTCAGTTACAGTTTATATTTTCTTTTTTCTTAGTAAAAGGTAAGTTAGTCAATTCCCCTATAACTAAAACAATAAGTCACTAAAAATATTTTCCCGCTCAAATTTCACAACTTGGGTTTGGCCGTTATTAGTTATAATCATTCTATGAATACATTTTGTACAAATTAGGCCCATAAATTGTTATACCACCATTAAATTACTTCAATAATCAAATGTGTGCACCATAAGAAATCTATATATAAAAATTAACAAGAATATATTCTTACAATATATATTTAGTAGTATTATCATTTATTTTTCAATAATTTTTTTATTACAAAAATTATCCATCAAAATATCTCGGAGTGAAAAAAGGCTAATCATTTGCTTTCTTTAATTTGCATTTTCCGATCATTTTTTGTAAGGTATTATACATAAAAGTAGGATATCACGGACCTATTAGAATAAGTTTATGATCTATTAAATGACAAGTTTTTTTTTAAGGTTTTATACTTTTATATATAAAATTTGTAAGGTCTTACACATAAAAGTTGGATGTGACGAATTCCAATGAATTGAAATACAATATTTTTTAATACAAATTATAGAGTTAGACGAACCATTATTAATATAACTATTCATTTAATGTTAATAAATGAGTTGTCTTTTACATATTGGAACCATCTTTAAAGATAAGACCGTCTCATATTTTAAAGTTGTCACGCAATATTACCCCCGACTAAGAACTAAAATTCTCTAAACTATAAGATCTAAAATACCGTGCATTCGCACGGGATCTACACTAGTAAATAGATTAATTATAACAGAAGAATACAATTCATGAATTTTTACTGAGAGTATGTGCGAATATCAATTTAAAAGGACCAAAATTATATTGTATAGTTTAAAGGTCAAGATAAGCAGGGCCCATTCTTCCAGATTTTAAAATAATAATAGTAGAAAAAAATATCTAATTTAGCAAAATTTAAGCGACGATTTTCTTTTCTCTCCCCTCTTTTTTTTTTTTTTTTTTTTTTCCGAGACACAAACTCCCAACTCTTTTCTTCTTTATTTAATTGTAATTCAGAATATTATAAAACTCATCTTATAATTCCCAAGCAATGACTACTTGAATTAGACGGCTCAGTGTTAAGGTTGAGATGACCTATAAAAATCATCTTCTAATGTTATGATTGATTGGGCCTCAAACATAACATTAAAGTTTTAGTTAAGATAGTCTTCTAATATGGTATTAGGGTCTCGTGCTCTTGATAAAATTTAATGCCTTAAGGGTTAACTTTCTTGCGCTACCACCATCCACCACCCTTAATTTGCATTCCCCACTCTCCAAAATTGGGGCAAACCCACTACTAATATAAGGCCATGAATTACTTCAGTCAAAACACCACCAAAATTATTGATCGTCACTCTCTCACATATTAACACCAAAATTACATCTCACTACTAAAATTCGATATCCAACATTTGCTTACCACTAAAATTCAGCCACAACCCTTAAGGTAGATCTTATATTTGGACGAAAGCAAAACCACCCAACCAAAACCCCGCAATGCTCCACCCAAAGTTCATAATGTCTTTTCCGCTGACCGCTGCAGAGAAGAATTGATTAAACCCACACCAAATTATGAAAACCATCCTTCGCTCGCTACCAAATTCGACCTCTATAAAAAAATGTTTTCCAATTTCCACCACTCTTTTAGTCTTCACTACAAACAACGTATTTTTAATGGAATTGATATCGTATGTTTACATTAAAACTATTTCCTAATATATTTTTCATAATATTTTAAGATCTTATAATACATTTTCTAAAAATTAAAAAAGATGATGTGGACGCACTAATATCGCTCGAAAAATGCCTCTTTATTATATATAGATGTAAATATTTTATTATTATCTTGTAATGTGAAGTATATATTTCTAATGTATTTAAGAAACTTTGAGCTGAAAAGGTCAAACTAAAGATTATTGTCAAAGGGAAGGAATATTATATGTTAATCTTGTAGCAAGCTAAGAAATTTAATTGTAAAAGATAACTTAGCAATTAATTCATCATAAACATAAAATTCAACGAAACTATTATATACATACAATACACGTGTTGAGGACTTTGCGAATAGATATATGTTTTTTTAACGTAAATTATCAGGCTTAATACGTATTTCAGTAAGGTAGGACCACTAAGGTGGTAAAGTCATTGTTCATAAGTTTTAATACTGTTGCATTCCAAAATATGAACCAAAGCCTTTGGTTAAGCTAAAACATTCCCTTACTAGTTGTTTAAGGCTCATCGGCGCAATTGGAGATATGTGATAATGGTGCCTTATGCCAAATGCCTTCTTAGCATTCCTATGATCAAGTTGCGAGACTCGCTAGGAGAGAACAACACTCAATGAAGAACATATTATCGCTAGAAGGCAAGAGTAGTTCTTTGTTTAATTAGGGACAGGTTATTACATAGGGTAGAAATACTTATATATTTTTTGTATTTTACAATTACCTTCCAAAATCTACTATATATAAAAGAGGTAACAATTGGAGAGCTAGTTCCTCAATTTATGGAAAAAAATTTGACAGTTCAATGAACAAAACGTGGGTTCCTCTTTTTAGGGTCTTTTATTTTCCATTCCTCATTTCACATGTTAAAATGTACATACATTCATATTCATATATTAAAATGCACATATATTAAATGAAAAAATCGATACACACCTATACATATGTTCAATAAATTTTAAAAAACAAAAACAAATTTTTTTAAAATTAAATAATTACAAAAAATCAATAAAAACTTCTATTCCAACCAGTAGGAATCGACCTAAAATGTCATTTCATAGAAACAAAATCATGCAAACTAAAATATCATAATTATAATCATAATCATAATCACAAACTTAATTAATGATAAAAATTAGTAGAAAATTAATATCTAGAGAACTCGACTAACAAAACAAAATAATAATAAAAAAGCAATAAGATAAATATCATACTTGATTTACAAGACTGCAAATATCCTATCATTTAACAATTACAATATGGTAAAAGTATTTTATATTTTATATCATAAAAAGTAACAGAATTACAATTATGAACATCATCTTAAATCATACATAAATTTCATAATTTTATTAAAATTAAAAAAAATTATTAGATATGATATTCGCTAATTTTTATATAAAAAAAATAATCATCAAATCTAAGATGCATGTAGCACAATTGAATAGATTTTTTTTTAAATCACATAAACATGAACACAAAGTGAAAGAACACATAAAATAAAATAAAATAAAACAAGGACAAAGATTTAGCACATATCCGCATAAGTTCATCATTATAAATGCATAAAGGAATTCCATGATTTCATAATTTCTTTGAAAGAAATCAAAATAGTATAGTTGATATAGTATAGAGTATAGAAAATATAGAGTCCAAAACAAAAGATCACAGGAAATATAAAAGAGTGACATGGAATATTTGAGATATAGAGAAAGATATATGCGTGTAGCAATTACTAATAAGGCAACTGGGGTTGAAGTGTTGAACTCATGGAAATTTTAATTGGGGCTGTAAAATGAAATGGACTTGCACAGTTGCATGACACATTGCACAGTTGTATGATACACAATTAAACGAGTCATATATAAATGAATTGATTGAAAAATGGGAGTTTTTATATGTTATATAAATGGGCTGATTGTATATAATCGGTCTAATGCATATATATGTAGTTTAAATGGGTCATGTATCTAAGTGTCAATATAATTGGGTTAATTGTTTTATAATTGTATAATTACTCTATTAAAATTATAACCATTTTCATCTTAATTATGTTTGTTGTCGTAATTTGTATTTAACATGTTGAATTAATTTCATCATCACACTTTGTAACATACTTTAGATGTTAGTGATTACGGAATAGTAACTTAAATCATACGAATGTTGAATATCTACTACAAGCTTATTTATATTACGTTATAGAATATTTAATTACGCTTCTTTATATGCTTATGTATCGATAGGAGCGCATGTTATTATGACCCGTGCATTCTTTACACGAGCTTAAAACTAATATATAAAAGAAAGTGAATTATGTAAGGAGCAGAAATACATACAACACCTCAAAAATACAAATAGTTGTTTGAAGACAAAAAAAACGGTTAATACGGCAAGTAAAGGTCATTCATTTAAGTTTGGCAAAACGATTCAGAGAATAATGACATTTTATATCTTAGATGCTCATAAATAATGAAAAATATAAAACAATTTTTAAATAAGTATACAGTGAAAAACGAAAGGTATTTAGAGGCTTGTTCATATTTTACTTCCTTCGGAAAATTCACATTTTACCCTCGAGGTTTGGCATTTTGCACGAAATACCCATAATTTTGATCTAGAAAACTTTAAGAGGTCATAACTCGTGTTTACGAGATCAGAAAGTGACAATTTTTTTTTCAAATCGATCGTCTTTCCAAGTACTACGATTTGAAAAAAAAATTTGTCGAGTTCGGAATTCTTAACCAAGAGATATGCTCGCTCAAAGTTTGTTCGGTCAAAATTTTTTTGACATGCAATAACTCCTAGCTACGGGATCCAAATACAATAATTTTTTTTTTTCAAATCGTAGTTCTCGGAAAGATGATCGATTTGAAAAATAAAATCGTCACTTTATGATCTCCTAAACACAAGTTATGACCTCTTAAAGTTTTCTAAATCAAAATTTTGGGTATTTCGTGCAAAATGGCAAACCTCGGGGGTACCATGTGAATTTTCCGGTACTTCCTTTGACTTTACAAAAAATTTCCACATTCCTTTTAAAGGGCATACGTTTTTTTTCTCCATATATGTATTGTGAAATGTTTATTTATGAATTTTTTTTAACCAATTAATGCAAAAACTTTTAATACTCGTTCCATTTCTCTCTTATTTGTCTACGTACTTTTCATTTTAGGAAGAATTTAAGAAATAAGGGTAAAATTACTACTCTACTACTTTTATTAAAAAGAAACAGGTACCAAATCGTTTTGCTTGTGAGCTTGTGACCTTTCAGAGCCTCACTCTCACTTGCTCATTGTGAAATGTCACAAGCTTGGGATGAAATAGTTTTGTCAACTGTCAAGTATACAATGTTATTTTGATAGAGATAGTAAGGGCTCGCCTGATTTGAAAGTAATTATTACAGGAGTAATAGAGATTAAATGAATTAAAAAATGAATGGAAGTAGTGATAGCTGGAGATAGAAATGAGAGAAGATAATGTAATAGTCCCTCTATTAAGGGAGTAATAATTACCTACTTCCCACACAAGTAATGCATATGGAGGTAATAATTCCTCTCTCACCACCTTTTTCCACCCTCCACAACCACCACAAACAACCAATGTCCTCCAATTTGTTCTTGTTTTAGCCTCTATTACTTCTGTAATATTTACTCTCAATCCAAGCGAGACCTTAGAGTTAAAAGTTAAGGAGAAATCATAGTGTTCCAGCTAGATTTGGAAAAATGAAACCGAAACCGAAAAATCGATCGAAAATATCTGAATTGATAACCGATCGAAGAACCGATATTGATAACCCGAAACCCGACTCAATCCAAATCAAACCGAAATTGAATCGAAATCAATAATAATTGATTGATACCCGAACCTGATTATATCTGAACCGATAAGAACCAAATTGATTAACCTGAATAAAAAGTATTTATTTTCTTATAAATAAACTCATATGTTAGGTGTTTTTCTATTATTCGTTATTTATTAATGATATTATGGATTATTAAATTAATATTGGAATGTATAACATATATTTAAACTAAAGTTTTTTACCATTAGCTCAAAAAAATTATAACCCGAATCCGAATTGAACTGAAATTGACCCACCCGAACCATACACGACTCAATATATCACAAACCGATTAAAGTAACGAACTGAAATGAACCCGATCGAAATCGAATTGAAACCAAAATTAAGGTCAACCCAATTTAAATCAAACCGATATAACCCAATCCGAAATCAAATCGAATGACCAGTTTGCTAGGTCTAATTCCACCCACTTAATATGACAAATTTAGAAAGAGGATATTAATTTGGGATAAAAGGACTATTAAATATGATAAGTTTATAGTTGGTCAAACATAAAAAGTAGAAGTGAAAAAACAATGAATAGTAAGTATAAAGGGCAGGAAAGGGAATGCTATAATACATTAGATGGAGTACAAAGTAGAAACTAGTATTTTTAACAGTAGAGAGATTTAAGAGAGACAACACAAAGAACAAAAAATATGAAAATAAGTTATTGTTAGAGTGAGAGGGAGAGAGAGAGTGTCACATGGCATGTGAGCACCAGCTGTTTGCTCCACTCCTTCCCAAGTTCCCATTTCCAATCTCCATTATCCAACACTTCTCTTCTTCCTTAATTCATCTTTTGACCCTTCTTTCTCTCTCTACCCTTTCTTCATCATCATCATTTTCCAAGCTCTCACCTTTCTCTATAATGGCACACTTTCAAACCCTAATATAGTAAACCCACCTCATAAACTCACTATTCTATCTATTCAACTACTGCCCATAAAAAATGAACTTAATTTGCACCACTTTTTTGCTCATTTTCTCTCTGTTTTCCCCTGTTTTTTCTGCTCAAAGTGTTTCAAATGGTAAAATAAGAGATACCCAGAAATTATTGAGCTTCAAATCAAGTCTTTCTAACCCTGAAATCCTACAAAATTGGGTAGATAATTCTGACCCATGTCAATTTACTGGTGTTTTATGTAATAATACTAATTTTAGAGTTACTTCTTTGGATCTTTCTTCACTCTATCTTTCCACTGATTTTACCTCAGTTTCAACTCACCTTCTTTCCATTGATTACCTCACTTCACTTTCACTCACTTTTACCAATATTTCAGGAACTATCAAACCCTTTAATCTTTGCTCAACTTTTCTAACAAAAATTGACCTTTCTCACAATACAATTAGTGGGTCTTTCATGGGTTTATCTCACTTAAGTTCATGTTCTTCATTATCATTTCTTAACATGTCCTTCAATTCTTTGGACTCTTCCAACTTTCTAAGGAATACCCATTTTGGGATTTCCCTAAAAACATTGGATGTTTCAGGAAATTTGATAAGTGGGGAGCAAGTTCTTCCTTGGGTATTATCCAATGGTTGTGCTAATTTGAATTATTTGGGTATGAAAGGGAATAAATTAGTGGGAAGTTTTAATCTTGATAAATGTTCAAGTTTAGAGTATTTGGATCTTTCCTCTAATAATTTCTCAACTAAAGTTCCAAACTTTGGTAAATCTTGCACTAATATGAAGCACCTTGATTTGTCTTCAAACAAGTTTGTTGGAAGTATTGAAAGTGCATTAGTTGGTTGTGATAGTTTAAGTTTCTTAAATGTGTCAAATAATGGGTTTAATGGAGGGTTTCCTTCACTTCCTACATCAAATTTGGAGTATCTTAACTTGGGTAGCAACAAATTTGAAGGTGATATTCCTCAAAGTTTTGCTGAAAATGTTTGCACTAATTTGGTGGACTTGGATCTTTCTCTCAATAATTTCTCTGGTAAGATTCCAACTAGCTTTGGATCTTGCACTTTGATGGAAGTTTTTGATGTTTCTAACAACAATTTCACTGGAGTTTTGCCTTTTGATGTGTTCTTGAAAATGGGAAAGTTGAGCAAGTTAAACCTTGCTTTTAACAAGTTTGAGGGAAGTTTACCTGATTCTGTTTCTATGTTTAGTAAGTTGGAAACTTTGGATTTAAGTTCTAATCACATTTCAGGTAAAATCCCACCTTTGATATGTGAAAAAACTGGTTTAAGAGAGCTTTATCTTCAGAACAACAATTTAAGTGGTCAAATCCCTCCTAATTTAGGTAATTGCTCTGAGTTACATTCCCTTGATCTTAGCTTCAACTTTTTAAGTGGAAGAATCCCAACTAGTTTGGGAAACCTCCCTAAATTGAAGGACCTAATTATGTGGATGAACTTGCTTGATGGGGAAATCCCATCTGAGCTTATGTACAATAGGGAACTTGAAAACCTAATTTTGGACTATAATCAGTTGAGTGGTACAATACCATCTGGTCTGAAGAACTGCACTAACTTGAACTGGATTTCCCTGTCAAGTAACAAGTTGAGTGGGGTTATACCATCTTGGATTGGTAGCTTGAACAATCTAGCTATCCTAAAGCTTTCCAACAACTCGTTTTACGGGCCTATACCGCCCGAGTTGGGTAATTGCAAGAGCCTGTTGTGGTTGGATCTAAATAGTAATATGTTGAATGGGACTATTCCACCTGCTTTAGCTGACCAATCAGGGAGTATGGTTGTTGGGCTTGTTGTTGGTAAGAAATTTGTCTACTTACGGAATGCTGGCGGAAAGGAATGCCATGGTACCGGAAATTTGCTTGAGTTTGCGGGAATAACACAGGGTGCTCTAGGTAGACTGGCGGGTGAAAATTGCCAATTTCAGCAGATATACATGGGTAAAACTCAGCCAACTTTCAATCACAATGGCTCTATGATATTCCTCGATTTATCTCATAACTATCTGCAAGGCAGTATCCCTCAAGAGCTTGGTAAAATGGCTTACCTTATGATTTTGAATCTGGGTCATAATAATCTGTCTGGTGCCATCCCTGATGAGATGGGAGGGATGAGAAATATTGGTATTCTCGATCTCTCCTACAATAATCTCTCTGGCTCAATCCCTCAAGCTTTAGTCAGTCTTACTTTGCTGTCTGAGATTGATTTGTCCAACAACAATCTTTCGGGTTCAATCCCAGAATCCTCACAGTTTGAGACCTTCCCAGCGTCTAGATTCGAGAATAACACTGGTCTCTGTGGGTACCCGCTTCAAGCTTGTAATAAAAACTTGGGGGCAAACTCGTCTCATCGTCAAAAGAATGGGAGGAGAGCGTCTCTGGTAGGAAGTGTTGCAATGGGACTGTTGTTCTCACTTTTCTGCATATTTGGGGTGGTCATTGTTGGCATTGAGATGAAGAAAAGGAGGAAAAAGAAAGAAGCTTTGCAAGATAATATCTACATTGAAGGTAACTCACATTCTGGTAATAATGGAAATACTGCCTGGAAATATACAAGCAAACACGAGGCTTTGAGCATCAACCTCGCCACCTTCGAGAAGCCTCTAAGGAAGCTGACATTCGCTGATCTTCTAGAAGCAACAAATGGATTTCATGACAACAGCATGATTGGGAAAGGCGGGTTTGGTGATGTGTACAAAGCCCAACTCAAGGATGGGAGTGTCGTGGCAATCAAGAAGCTCATTCATGTGGGTCAGGGGGATCGAGAGTTCACAGCCGAAATGGAAACCATAGGAAAAATTAAACATCGAAACCTAGTTCCTCTCCTAGGATACTGCAAAGTTGGGGAGGAGCGTCTCCTTGTCTATGAGTACATGAAGTATGGAAGCCTCGAAGACGTTTTACATGACCGTAAAAAAGTCGGACTTAAATTAGGTTGGGCAGCAAGGAGGAAAATTGCCATTGGAGCTGCTCGCGGTCTGGCATTCCTTCATCATAATTGCATACCACATATCATTCACAGGGATATGAAGTCTAGCAATGTTCTGCTAGATGAAAATCTAGAAGCCAGGGTTTCTGATTTCGGGATGGCCAGGCTAATGAGTGCAATGGACACTCACTTGAGTGTGAGCACATTAGCCGGAACACCCGGTTACGTCCCGCCAGAATACTACCAGAGCTTCCGATGTTCAACCAAGGGTGACGTATACAGTTACGGCGTGGTCTTGCTCGAGCTCTTGACCGGTAAACAACCTACCGACTCAGCTGATTTCGGAGATAATAATCTAGTCGGGTGGGTCAAAATGCACGCCAAGTTAAAAATAACTGATGTTTTCGACCCAGAGTTAATAAAGGAGGATCCGAATTTGGAGATGGAGCTTCTACAACATTTAAAAGTCGCTGTCGCTTGCTTGGATGATCGACCGTGGAAACGGCCGACTATTATTCAAGTTATGGCAATGTTCAAGGAAATCCAAGTGGGTTCGGGTATGGATTCGGGATCTATCATTACTTCGGACGACAGTGGTTTCAGTACCATTGATGTTCTAGCAGATATGAGCATTAAAGAAGTTCCAGAAGGAAATCTTAAGTAAACAATTTTCACTGTATGTTGTAACATTATGTGTATGTATCATTAAAGAAGTATTGTACTTTTTTTTTTTTTTTTCTTTTTTATACATAGGTGGTTTTGTTAAACCTACTCTAGCTTTTATTTTATCTTTTTTCATTACCCCTTTTCCTGAAACTTGAGGTCACATTGTAGTTTGTACATAAATGTAAAAGTACTTGGTAGTTTTTCTAGTCTTTGATTGTTGAATTTAGTTTGGCAAATGGAAATCCAAGCAGTTAGATCCGTGACCTCAGACTGATAGTGACAAATTGTGGCAGGTTTCTTTACCCATTTTCTTACGAGCACTTGATTTGTTTTCTTGCCCTTTTTTGTTCCTTTTTCTCCTCTTTATTTGTTTTCAAAACTCTTTCAAGTGTCATGCCATTCCATGTCTCTCTACTTGGTAATATAACGGTTTCACCCAATACTAACTATAAAAAAGGGCGTTTATTTTGTACACTCTCTATGTCCCGGATAATAGTTTACACTTTTCTTTTTCGGGAGTTTCGGTCAATAGTTTACACTTTTCTGTTTTAGAAATACTTATCTCTAATTTATCTTTTAATGATATTTAAACCGGTTTTCCCCTCTCTTTACCTTGTCTTTGTGTATAAAGCATATGTAAACAATTCACTCAGACACCACTTGTAAGTTGTAAAATGGGTTCGTAAACAGTTTTCCGGCACTCCTTATATGAGCTTCATCTGTGTTTACTCCGGCCCTTTAGTTCTATATTACATGGACTAGGGTTAGTAGTGTATCATCTCTCTTTCTTGTAAGAAGTCACTGGATGTTCAGGCAATCAAGCATTTTAACAACATTATCACTGGTGCTATTTTGTTTATAAAATTGCTTTTCTGTTTTGCTGATTTCTCTGGAAATTGAAATATTGAAATAGTAAGTAAATAATTGAGGTACTTGCCTAGGGTGTTGTAGAGTTAGAGGTATCTCTCAGATAAAACCTGACACGGTAAAACAAGAAAGTTTGTGCTCCCCTCACATGAATCAATCAGTCAACAACGGTGAAAAATATAAAAACTAATTTCTAAGTAGAATAAGTCTCCCCTGCGACGGGTATATCCGTCGCAAGCTTCTAATGGGCCAAGTTTTCCCATTTGTGTAGAAAAGAAAACGCATAGGGAATCACAAATAGTTTGTCTTTTCCTATTCAAGTGGGCAATACTTGACCCGTTGCAAGCTTGCGACAGATATGCCCGTCACAAACGAGAATTTGTGTTCTAAGTATACCCTTTACCGAGATACTTCGTACTACTTAATATCTCACATTTTATTTATCACTCAAATAAGAGCTAATTATATGGGTATTTTATTATTAACTCTCTCACATATTGAGTATCATTATTAAGATAGGTAATGGATTATCATTACCTCGGTATTAACATATCGTTAGTATTATTGTTTTCTTTTTGTGTATATCATGTGGTTTAATTCAGATTCAAGCCGGGTATGACTATTAAGATAGTAGAGCTCTCTCTCATGACTTCACGAGTTTTAACAGTGTTACAATCACAGGGTCTTAACGCAAGACTTCTGGGTAAGGTTAAAACCTTGTACCGGTTTACCTAAGTGCTAATGGGTACCTTAGTTATATTATGTTGGTCTATATTTTTTGTCCAACGAAACGCATTTAGTCGCATTACAATAAAGGGGGTGAAGATTCGAGCATGGGGAGTATTATGTACACAATACCTCAGTCTTAATCACTAAACTAAGACATTTTCGATTGTGTTGGTCGAGATAGTTACTTCTTCTCTCCAGCTAATTGATACCGAGTATTTATTTCTATTTTGAGTGTATCAATCAATAACTATATTTGCAAGTGAATTTTTTTTATTGAAAAAAGACATTATCCGGGACAGAGAAAACATATTGTGGAAATGTCAATCGAGAATCAAATACTCCCTCCAAGTTTCCATCTTCTTCCCTTTTCTTTTGGGCACAAAAAATAAGGAAGCATTAAACAAATAATAAAAAGGTGGTAGTGGGAAAGATTAGAGGAGAGAGAAGAAGATTAAGATAATGTACTTTACATAATCAATAATTTACAAATGTTCTTAATTAATTTTCATTCAAATTTCCCTCCAATATTACATCAAAAATTACATTCAAATAAACATCTAAAATTTCTGCCAAAAATTCAGAAATTGGAGCCAAAACATTACAATGCTGAAATTCGTCCAACAAAAAAAAAAACTTCAGATTTGCCATTTCTGTCTCTGTCCTTATCAGCCACCTTGAAAATTCCTGAACACTTGATAAAACAAATCAAGTCATGCCAAATTTTAACTTTTGGTGCCAAATTTTAACTTTTCAATTTTCACCAAAAAATTGGTGCCAACTTCAAATATTTACTGAATGTTGAACATTCAGTTTTATTCAAATTTTTACAGCCTTATAAATACCCAGTAGCATTTAATGTCTTCATTTAAAGCCTTATCAATATTTTACAGCCTTGTCAATTTTTTAGAGCCTTATCAATTAATTAATCACCATCAATTCCAACACATAATAAATGAAAACCAGAAACTTAAATAACCTAGAAAGGCAAAAGATTTTACAATTATTACTAGAAAGTTGTACTAATGGGAAACCAAGAAGGGGGATAATGTTAGAGTTGGCTATAAAGTTTGAGGTTGTGAGGAAAACAATCACAGATATATGGAATGCTGCAAAGAAGCAAAAAAATGAAGGTCTTACAATCAACATTGATAGCAAGATTAAAGGCAAAAAAGGTTGTAAAAAAATTGTCTTTGATGAGGTGAAGTAGATAGCCAACCACATAACTCACCAAACTTCAGACATGGAGGAACAATGGGAACAACAAATTCTTGCGAATCAGGAACAAAAGTATCAACATACCCATCAGAATCGGGAACAATGGAGAAATAAGGAACACTCAAAGAATCAGGAACACTAAAAGACTCAATATCTTCCCCAGAAACCCAGATCTGCCTTTCTTCTTCTGAAAAATCATGATATCTCTCACAAATATCAACAAAAGTGACAGTTGACATGCCAAATAAACATGGAGTATCCTCATAATCCGGAAATAATGGACCCAAATCTGTCGATTTATTACCAGAAATCGACATTAGATGATGATAGAATAAAGTGTATGATTGATAGAAGAAGAAGGCAGAAGATAGAGGTTGAGGGGAAGGAGGCGGCGGAATCAGATGAGAAGATGAAGGGAGTAGGGTGAAGAGATTGAGGCAGATAGGGTGAAGAGATTTAGTGAGATTGAGGGAGATGAAGAAGAAGATATGTTTAGTGAGATGAAGAGATTGAGAGGCGGAAGAGAGAGAGAGGGAGGGAGACGGAAGAATGAGAGTAGGGTTTGGCTGAGAGTAGGGTTTGATATTATATAGGGGTAGGGTTAAGGTTATAAATGGAGGGAAGGGTTAGTGGTAATGGGTTGTGTTATTGTTAATGGGTTGTGTTAGTGGGTAATGGGTAGTGTTAGTGGGTTACTAGATATGGAAAGAGGGAAGAACATATCAATAGGCCCAATATGGAAAGAGGGAAGATCATGAAAACTTGGAGGGAGTATGTCGCTTAATATATTTGAGCGCAAAACTAAAATAACCTAATTTTTTTATGGAATAAATAGAACAACACAATCGATTTACAACTTTACGAGTGACTTTATCTGTACTTAAAAAATAATATGTTCTCTCATCCACTCCTAAGGTAATATTGACTATTTGACAGTATTCATGAGTGGAGATAATCTTTGGTATTATTTGTAATATATAAGAGAAAATATGGTCATGAGAGATCTTGTTTGTATCGTTAAGAATGTTACAAGAATATCAAACTTTTATAGTTTTCATTAGTGTGTAACTAAATGTATTCACGTTGGAAAACGCGTCTTGACAAGTGTGATAAAGTCAATGTTACCTTTGGAGTGGATGAAAGCGAGAACTATACATCTTAGGGTGGAAGCTAAAACAAGAAGAAATGGGAGGAGATTGATTGGTGGTTTGTGGTAGTTGGAGGGTGGAGAGAGAAGGTGAGGAGAAATTATTATTTCCATATGGAGGAAATGCATTTCTTATGGGGTAGAAAACTTTTACTCCCTTAATGGAGGGACTATTACATTATAATCCCTCATTCTATCTCCAACCCCCATCACTCTTCTCCATTTTCTAGTTCATTTAAGCTCTATTACTCCCGTAATAATTACCTCCATTCCAAGCGAGCCCTTATAGTTAACTAGTGTGGATCTCGTGTTAGTGCACGGTTTTTTAGATTATGATGTAAAGAGAAATAAGATTTTTTTAATTAAATTTATTTTAATGTCAGAGTCTACAATTATTAATATTTAGTATTAATTATAAGGCTCTGTTTGGCAAAAACGAATTGAAAAATTAGCTAAAATCTGAAAAGATACCTGAAAACTGAAAAGATACCTAAAATCCAAAAAAATAGCTGAAAATTAGGAGCTGATAAGTTAGTTGATTATGTAAAAATTAAAAATGTGGCAAACTATCTGAAAAGGTAGCTGATTTTTAGTAAAATTACATGAATGAACAATTAGTTTTTCATATTATACATTGAAGGGGTAAAAAAGTAAAATGAAATAAAACAGATAGCTTATTTCTCAAATGCTATCCTGGGTAACTTTTCATTTCACGTAACTTATTTACCAAATAAACAAATTGCTAATCACCTACCGAGAAAATAAGTTAGTTGAATTTTTGGTCAAATAAGCTACTTTGGTTAAATAAATAGTTTATTTGTCTGACCAAACAAAGTCTAAGAGATAGAAAAGTGGAAATTTAATATTTTTATGGTAAAATATACATTTCTACAAATTAACAAATAAATATTATAAATAAACCAACATTTGTATAAAATATGAATAACCAAAAGTGTTAACCCAATATTTTAGAATAGGTAAACATCTTAGGGGCTCACTTGTAAATTAAAATGATTTGAGAGTGAAAATTCCTAACTTCACCTATTCTTTTTTTTGTACCTATTTTTTTAGGTTATAGAGGATTTTGAGTTTAAACCTCGTTACTCTGATCTTTAACAATAATTGATCAAGTGACTTCACAGGAGAAGTGTCATCATCATGTTAAGCAGATTCTTGAAGAACTCGCTACTTTATTTCCTGTTTTTCACAGTCTTTAATTTAGCTTTGTACCTAGAAATCTAAATAAAATCGCTCATAGTCTAGCTAAGAGCACAATGAGAATGTAACATCTTTTTTACCGCTGCAAAAAAAAAAAACTCTAATTGATATTGTTGCCAGAACATGCACTCGACTCGAATATATGCTCGATTGAGTCTCACAATGAGTCAATGACTAGACAGTAGAAACTAGAAACCATCATTTTAATTTTGAAACTCTGTTCGAATTCTTAATGTATTTCAGATAAAATCAAACAAACTAATCGATCAGAAGCTTATATAAACTACGAATTGAAGTACTCCTACTACATTAGATACATTAGATAAGGATATGCTTAATTAGGTGGCCAACGAACGTTACACGACACTTCAAATAGAGCAACTCTTTTGCAATGGTGTTCTAATCTCCGTATTCATTAGAGTCACCATACTAATAAGGCAATAAGTGTGCAGTTAGTCTTATTAAAAACGGCGCGTATTTGTCTTCAATAAAACGAGTCGAATTTATTCTTACAAAGAGGTAAGTGGGAGAGTAAGTGGAGAACTAAATGTATCCCCACTTGTGCTTTTTACTTCCTCCTTGTGATAAGATTCAACCCGTCTTCGTTAAAGACGGATATATCCCGTCTTCAATAAGAAATTGTGATAAGTGTTATAGTTGGTCTCTTATGTATATAACTATATTCACAAATAATAAAATTATTATTATGTGACAGCTAGGTTTTAAATTCCAACCAACTATGAACTATGGTGTATATGTATGTGTATGATGATTTCCAAGTTAGTCCACGCTTGCGTTCCCTTGTCATAGAAATATTTTAAAGTGGTGGGTGAGAGTTCTACGTACGACTTCTAAGGGGTAGTTAACTAGTTATGTAATGCATACCCTACGCTTGCTACATTTTCATTAGGTGAATACAAATTAGATATGTAAACATATCGTGTACATAATATAAATATATTAAATGAGATACAAACATTTGATATTCACATTTACTCGGCCCAATATATCTTATGTTTTTTTAATGTAAAGAAAGCTAGAAGGACGATTTGAATTTACCAATTAAGCTAAGTTACATCTATCCAACATATCTTATGTTGTGTAGTAGATTTGTCTCCTTATGTATAATCTTACCGATTGTCACATGATCACCCTTAAGCTCATTCTCCACTGTAACCAGAGGACGATACATTTTGGATTCCATTTATACGCGTTTCCCGCTCGCGACCTTGTTCCTTATACTGATGTTGATTGGGGTGGTTGTGATTGTCCTGACACTCGTCGATTTACTTCCGGGTGTTGTGTTGTTCTTGGGGACAAATCTTATCTTTTGATCTTCTTAGCGGCAAGCATGTTGCTCATGTTCCGGTGCTAAGGCTAAATATCTGATGTTGCAACTATTATTTTTGAAATTTCCCTATTTGTTTTTCTAGGTTTACGTACCTCTTACAAAATTCACTTTAGTTTAGTGTGACAATGGATCTCCCTTTCAAATAATATTGCACAAGATCAGCACACACTAAACATGTTGAAACTGACTTTCATTTTGTTCCAGAGAAATTCGTCTTCTTCACGCGTCATCTCGTCATCCTTGCATCTATACCAAAGACCTTCCTTGCGTGATATTTGATGATTTCATGACCATTTTTATAATACCTCAGGTCGAGCTGTGTATCAACTCGGTGGAGTGGTTTGTACTCGGTCTAGTGGGTGGTCACTCGGCCAAGTGGCTATGTTTGGGGAGACCCTGATTGTGTGCACTCGGTTGAGTTTATACGCACTCGGTCGAGTGTGTGTTACTCGGTCAACTGGGTTGTTACTCGATCGAGTAATAGTCGAAATTGCTGGTTGTTATTTCTTATTTCCGCGTGGGTCCTATCCAATATAAATGACTTTTCTCTCTCTTGTTTCCTCGTAGTTATTCATTGGTAACATAAGCTCACATTAAAACTCTAATATATATCTAATTAATCCTTAATTGGTCTCTAATTACTCCTTAATCCTTAATTGGTCTCTAATTACTCCTTAATTGGTCATAATTATGATTATCTTGAGGTTAGGTTATTGTTAATAGAGTAAAATTTGGGAAAAATGATTATCGATGATGGAATTGTTGTTGTTTGACCTAGAAATTGGGAAAAGGTGTTGTAGCTTATAGCTTCTCTATTATTTGCATGAGATTTTAGTTCTTGAGACCTAGATTGTGATTATTGACCTTATTGATGTTAGAATTGGGGGAAATAGTCATAGATTGTGATCATTAGTCTTATTCCATAAGACTTTGTAGTAATTAGTAGTAATTGTTATTATTATGGTATTGTAGGTGACACTTTGTAGAAGAGGACTTTTAGCTTACTTTTTGTGATTTGCTTGTGAGATTGATTGCTTCAAGGTAGGTTAATCCTACTCGATTTATGTGTATATGATTGATTGATGTGGATTATGGATATGATTGTGACATGTTGATTGAAGTTTGGTGATTGATTGTGGTTGTGATATATATTTGGTGTATGGGATTGGATATTTATATGGAGCGGTTGTGGGAACATGCTCTATAGACTATGTGAATCGCTCTTCATGGTCCCACAATGGGAGACACAATGCATGTGGTTATGACCTGGGTCTGGGGGTGATCTGCTGCGGTAAGACCCATGGTGTCTACGACGTGCCCTAGACACGACGATGTGCTACTTGATGACACCTCAATTGGTAGACGGTGTGCTTCTTTATGGCACCGTAGTGCACTAGTTGATGGCACCGGATATGTGTGATGATGATATTGTGATTCTATGATATTGATTATGTGTATGTAAATTCACCGTTGTATTGTTTTAACTACCGTGACCCATACGATAGTTCTGGCGTATGGCGAGTAGTCCTTGAGCAGGTGTGATTGTTGATAATGTATGGGACCATGGACGGGCTTGGCTTGGATCATGAGTCAACGAGTAGTTGAGTCAGACTTTTGTTATTTTCAGACATTAGTTGTATTTTGGATTATATTTTTGATTTATAATTACCTTGGAGCTTGTATTTTTGAGATTGTAAACTTTTGTGACCTTCGCTTTACTTTATATTAATCTTGTTGAGACTACTATTGTTACATCCTACCCTCGGAAAATCGGGGCGTAACACTGATTTCTCATGCTCTGAAGGTATTGCGTAAAGGCTCCGAATATGGCAGGGTGTTACAAAGTGGTATCTTTTTTATTTGTTCTTACCCTAAAACAAATGAATCTTCTTATCCTACAAATATTCAGTGCAATTCAAAGCTATAGGGTCAAAATACTTTAAGGAAAACGCGTTTAGCGTGATTCGATTAGGTGTTAAAACCATCTTACATTGTTTTCAATTCTTTTTCTTTTTTTTTGATATAAGGTAAGCTTCTCATTGAATCAAGCCATAAAAATTTACATCACTTGGCTATTGTTCAACATGAAAAACAAATTCTAACAGGACTACATAAGATGAATCCTTTTTAACCATTCAACATCCTTCCTAGATGAAGGTAAGGATATTGAACAATAAAGCCTATTTCTAATACAGTACATAATATGCAAAGAAAGGAGATCAAGCATGAGAATGCAGTTATGAATTCTTGCATATTCCTTTGTATCCAGTTTGAATATCAGCAAGCCATAATTTAGACAAGAGCCAAGATTCTATTCCTGCAATAATCCTGCATTTTTAATTACAGTCTTGAAACACATGGTTATGAGTCTCAATCTGAAGCTGGCAGAAGCAGCACAGATTATCACTACTCATAGCAATTTGGTACAACTTGTCCTTCAGATTCATAGATTGTGACATGCTAAATCGCACACCTAATCAAAGATAACCAACAGGCATAAACTAATGCAGTAAAGGAAGTCGGGATCGTATCCACAGGGAGACTAAAGAAATTCTATTTGCTAATTAATAGTCTGTCTAAGTAACAAATTGAGGGTTTTGATCGTTTGTTATCTAAACTACAAGTAGTGAAGGAAAGAGAAATAAAGGGAAGAGAAATAAAGGAAGAAAGTTGATTAAAATATAATAAGAGAAATAACTAAGATATCGGGTTACGACGGTCAACGACGGTCAATGATAGAATCAAAAGATTAACATAAACATGGTTTGTAGGGTAATGGATAGTTCCTTCCGGTCTACTATTCATCCTATAATTACTAATTTAGCTTTCGCTCTAATTAGGGCATTCTATTGTTCGCTGCAAGTCTCTACCTTTTCCAAAGCTTACGATCTAGGTCAAGGTTTAACAAACTAGTAAATCAGTCACATACATTTAACCAATTTACTTACAATTAAAGCGAGGATTAACAATACAAACCAATAATTACGCTTTAACCAATAATCTTATAATTATACCATCGCATAACCGCAGTTCCCCTAAATCCTAGCATAGAAGAATTAGCTACTCATGTTGTATCTAATGAAATTAACTACCACAATAAGAGTTGAATTAAACATGGCTAAATAAGATGGAAGAACAATTAACAATCTAATAAATTAAATAATAAAGAGAAAGAATAAGGATAGAGGAATTAAGAAGAAGGAATTGAAACTAAAGGAGAAAGATTCAATACCAAAAAGAAAAGGAAGAAAGATCGATTCCAAGTATTAGATCTAAGGTTGCTAAAAGGAACGTAGGATGTTTAACAGTGTAAAAGTGATAACCTAATTATTCTGTCTTATAAGGCTTAAATACTAAATCCATAAGCTAGAGTAATTAAGTAACTAATGGGCCAGAGCCACGAAATAACCGTCTGATTACTAGAATTAGTCGATCGACTAAAAAGGATGTCGTGATGATTTTAGTCGATTGACTAATGAGCTCTGTTGATCGACTAAATTCTTCAAGTGGTCGATTGACAACTTCAGCTAGTCGATCGACTAAAAGTCTGGCGAATTTCCTGCAATGCGCACCGAACTTCAAAAGGCCGCCATTTCTTCGTTACTTGGGAAAATCATGCATTTTTGGTGGCGTTGGAAAGCTAAGAAGATAAGCTTTCATCTCCAATTTGAATCATTGAATTATCAAGTGTAGATCTTGAGATATGGCTCTTCAAAGTTGACACCAGTGACATAAGGCTCTTGAAATTCCTTCAAACTTACTTTGTTGATAGGATTTGGCTTGCATTTGCTCCTTTTTGGGTAATAACCTATAAAACTACAACACAACCCAAAGTAGAAAATAAAGGAATAATAATAGCTGCTAAAAGCTACGTAATATTCATAGAAATGCGTGTCAAATAAGAGAATAAACGCATATGAAAGACACGCATCAGATTGATTGCAAATAAGCCACCCAATGAAGGAGTGCTTGGGCAAAGCGTTCCAAATACTTCTATACCAACTAACCTCGGCCATGTGACGCCCGATCCAATTGTAACAAGAAGCCACAGAGAAATTGTCATTTTTTATAATCCACTGATCATTATCAAAACCAGTCTTAATCGATTCTTTAACCAAGCAGTTCTTTTTTCAATGCCAGCTGACATCCGAGGGAGGATTATAGTTACTCCAATAAAACCCTTTTAAATAAATATGGTTAATCCACCGAACTCACAATTTTTCAGGATGAGAAGCTATCCAACAAAGTAGTTTCCCAATGACAACAACATTCCAATCATAACTGAGACTCAATCTCAGTACCCCTTCTTTATGAGGGGTACAAACCTTACTCCAAGCATCTAGCTTTGAGGCACTATGTTGTATTCAGAGGATCCTTTCTAAAGAAAGTTCCTACAAATAAAATCAACTCTTGCCCATATCCCTTTAGGAAGGACAAACATATAAGCCCAATAATTATGCAATTTTGCCAAAAATGATTAAACCAACAATAAACTCCTTGCCTAAGATACTGTTTTAGCACCCATGGACCTAACTTGTTTACAATTTTGTCAACAAGCACAACACAATCTTTTGTCTTCAATCTACCAGAAGTAATTGGAACCCCGTATATTTGAAGGCAATTTGGCCTTCTAAAAACCCAGAAACAGAGAGGATCCCATCCTTTAAACTCATATTCATGCAATTAAAGCACAAGATTTGCAAGGATTTATTTGTAAACCTCAAAAGCCTATGGAAATTAGACAAAGGACCTCAAAAGAATCATAATTGCTTTAGCATCCCCTTTGCTTAATAGTAGAAAGTCATCAACAAACATCAATTGAGAAAATTTAACCAATTCCGTTTTAGGGTTTTTGTTTGTATTAATTGTATATTTGTAATACAAAATCATAACACGGAATAGAGTTTTACTCTTATCGGGTGTCTGCGTGGGGGTGTTGGGATGGAATGAAATGAATTTGAGCTATTCGATCAAGTGTTTAGCTGTGGAAGACACTAATTCCACCCCAACTCCTTGAAATTAGAGATGACAAATAGTGATCCGACCTGATAACTAACACGAACGCGGCACGAAGCTATCAGGTTTGGGTTGAGATATTTGACCCATTTAAGAAATTTGGTCAACACGAACACAACACAAAAGTTAAATGAGCCGGGTTAAGGTTGGGGTCTTATGACACGAACCCGACACGAGTAACCCATTTAGGCTCCGTTTGTCAAGGCATTTCAGGTATTTGATTTGACTAAAGTAGCTCTTTTGACAAAAATTTGAGGTTGTTAATTTATTTACAATTGTTTGGCAAGTAGCGTATTTGGCCAAATAAGTTACCGGAAATGAAATGCTACATAAAGTAGCATTTTAGATTTCAGATACCTAATTTAGCCCATATATATGACCTTACATCATATATGAAGTTATACCAAGCTAATGGAATATATAAACTAGATGTTAAAATTCTACATTATTTTTATTAGGTTACCGCATAACATTGAAAAAAGGACAGTATTATTCCCTCTGTCCCGGTCACTTGTTATCTATTTTCTTTTTGGGGTGAATTAATGAATTGGTATCTATTTCTATTTTTGGTAACTTTTAACAAAGTGGGCAAGTTGTCATGTGATGTGTGCAAGTGGATGTTTGAGATAAGTTATTAGTTTATCATTATATTTTATTTTTTTGTCATTTCCTTGGTCTTTGTGCCAAAACGAATAGATAACAATTGACCGGGACGAACGTATTAATTTTTTTCAAACTTACGTTAAGTTAACTTAAACGTGAAAGGGTGAATATGTCATTTGGGCTAACAAGGTCGTTTTGGGCTGCATATGTCAATCAGGTAAAGTGGGTTAATATGGGTTGAGTAAGATAAAATTGAGCTGTTTAAAATAAATGGGTTAAACAGGTCATGCTGGGTTATACAAAAGCTAATTGGTTAAGGTTAGGGCTGAGATGTATGACCCATTTAAGTAAATAGGTTGGGTTAGGTTTGAAGAGTAGATGACCCATTTATATGTGACATGAATACTAACCCGACACGACATGATCTGTTTGCGAGGTCTACTCGGAATCCCATACCCACCTTCCCACTCAAATTTCTAACTCCATTCCCCTCCAACAATTCTAAAGTGAACCAAACAATAATTCATATGTATAAGGTTTTAAATTCATTCTCACATGTTATCTCATTCCATTCTAATCAATTCCGGCCTTTTGAAGTAAACGCCCTCTTAAGTGCAGCGAGGGGTATCAGATTCCAAGTCGTTGAAATATACTATACATTAAAGTAGAATCATTTAAAGACATCCCATTGATCCCTATTTTTTAGAAGTAAAAAAGTTAACTTTTTCTTTGTTTATTTTTTCTTGATAAAAGACCCCACCACTTTCATGGCATGAATTAATTATTCTAGAATAAACATCAACTTTAATCTTATTTATTTTACTCCAACAATACAAATTTCTACAAAACCATACATACTTTATACAAATGTGATGCATATTACAAATGTATAAATTACAAATAAATGGAAACGAATTATTAAATTTTTAAATCTAAATTTTAAAAGTATATGATCCCTTAATCGACAAATTTTCCTGAAAACACAACATTAAAAAATCATAAAAATTTACAAATATAAAAATGCCAAATATAAATGAAAAATCATATATATAAATAAAAAATCATACTCCCTCCTATTCGGGATAACTTTTCCTATTCAAGAATGGACCAAAAATTAAGGGTGGGTAATTAAATAAGGTAAAGTATTGTGGTGGGGTGAGGTGAATGGAGAGAGGGAGTATATATAAATGAAAAATAATGTTTTAGGTAAGCTGATAGATCACATTTCTAATTAAAAATTAAATGTGCAGCACCTATACATTGATTTTGTCAAAATTAAAAAATATTTTTTATTTTTAGCAAAAGTAAAAAATTTACAAAAAAAAGGCACATAAATTTAGCAAATATAAACATGAAAGAAACATCTCCTTAGTATAAAAGGAGATGTCTTTAGGGGATTTCTATTGACTACTTAATTTCATGAAAACAAAACAAATGACGTTTCTACTCCAAAGATGTGTACCACGTTTTCAGGAACTTTTATTCATCTCTTTCTACTTTTGCTATTCTATTTGTTAATCACATTTTTAATTTTAATTTTACAGAATATAAGATACCAAATTCTATACATAATGATGAAAACCCTGAAATAAAAATTACAAATTAAAGAATTACAAGTACAAAAAGTTAATAAAAATATCAAACAATTTGCCTCTTGACTTTCATCTTATATAAAGTTCATTTAAAAAAATTATTTAACAAAGCAAAATTACATCCCATAAAAACTTACATGTAAATTACAATTTGAGATTTTAATATTATTTATTCATGCCAAAAATTAATTGCATGTGAAGAACACCGATCACCAAAATATAATCTAATATACACAAAAAAGAAACATTTCTTGCTTTCTGATTGGTTGCTTGATTTAAAGAAAGAAAAAATAGAATTGACCCACTACATTTTCTCCTAATTAATTACTCTATTTTCTCATAATCCTCAACACATTTAAATCCACTCTTCTCTTACAATTATAGTGATTTCAAATTTAATACAAAAAAACATACATTATACAATTACTTGCATAAATATTACTTCCTCCGTTCCATTTGGTTGTATACGTTTGCTTTTTGGGCACTATTCATAAGTTAGAAGAATCTTTAATACAACTTCTAATATATAACATAAAAGACAGTCATGTGAGATCTTGTTTAAATTGTCTTACCGAGAACAATATTAATATCAAAATTTTATAATTTTTAATAATATGTAACTAAAGATATAAACAAAACAAAAAGAGCGTTGACATACGTGATAAAGCAAACGTATACAACCAAATGGAACGGAGGAAGTATTATATAGCTGATATAATATGAACATCCGACAAATTAATATACAGCATAATCGTCCAAAAATTACAAATTACAAATAATAATAATAATAATAATAAGAAATCCAACTTGTGGCGTGAGACAATGGGGCAAGTGGGAGAGGGATGTGAAAAATCACAAGTTTGTGACAGTCACAAGTAAAGACGGGCTGAACTTAAATTATACGTACGTCGAATTACCGGTGATTATTGTCCTAGTTATATTTTCATCATATAGAGAATAACTCTTATTTATATGCTCATATATCCAATAAAAGCACATGTTATTGCAACCCGTTCATTTTTTGCACGAGTTTAAAACTAGTTGAGTTAAAATCCTTCAAGTACGGAAGTTCATTCCAAAACACCCCCACCAAACATTAAAATTGATTTCAAATTCATACCTTATAATCTCATACCTCCTCCTCCCGCCCTAATTTCTAACTCCAATCCCTTAAGTAAAAGATGTAATCAACCAAACAAGTTTAGATATATAGGTATGTGATTTCAAATTCATTTCTGACATTCCGTTTCATTCCATTATATTCTGTATAGTTGAAACAAATGATCCTTATTTCACAAATTCATTTCAGAAAAATTAAAATCTTATAAGAAGTGTTAAGTCGAAAAGAACTTTTTCCTTCCCTAACCTTTATAAATGCAGGAAGTTGGAAAAATAATTCTAATGAACAGTAGAGCAGACGAGCAGTTTCCTCTTTTCATTTGCACTTTCATTCTGGTTCACTCAATCCTCTTCATTCCTCCACGGCTCCACCACTCATTCTTCCTGCAACTACCATTTCTACCGATTTTACAGGTATTGATTTGAAATTGACTGGTCGTTGATGATGGTAGGACAATGACGATTCTTGGTGAGGATGAGGAACGCCTAATTTTCGGGTTACATATCCTATTATCTCAGGTGATTATTCGACTTTGAGCTATCGTGGTTCAGTGAAGGTTCCATTTTCTATCACACTTTCTAATTCTAATGATTTTTCAAGTTAATTAAATTCAAGCTAACATAATTTTTTATTGATTTCATTTTTGTCCTGTAATTACAGGCATTGCAACTTGCAAGGGATCTGCATTTTCCTGATTAGGTAACACTAATTTGCAAATTTGTTGTTTTGATTTGTATATTGCATTGACGTAGTAATTGTTGGATCAACTCGGCATTAGATTTGAATAGTTTTGCTTAGCTAAGACTATTAACACCTTAACTTATTCATCTTTCTCATTTTTTTTTTCACTTTGTGGAGTATTGTTTCATGAAAATGAATGATTTAGAGGACTTATATTTGGAGCTTCACTGTAGATATCATGGATAGTTTCAATTTTTATCATTTTTTAATCATGTTTTTGTTGTTTGGTTATTTTTTAAGATGGGCTTTGATCATGGAAAGGCAGAAATATGAGTAGTATCATGATGAGGAGTCCACAATTCAGCTACACTGATTATCTTCTTGGATGCTTATTTACCCCTTTGCATTAAGGTGTGATTGTTTCTCCTTTTGGTGACTGTGTATTCCCCCTATCAACTTAATTAATTTCACTTTCACCCCAATGGACTGGGTTGGAGTTGCAGGTTTAGTATGGCTTAATTTCACCGTCTTAGGCTGAATTTAATTAAGACGTAAGACATTGCAGAATCGACTCTAAGTGGTATCGTTTAATTTTGGAGGCTTGTATTTTACTGTTGAGTTTAGTCTTTCTGTATTTTTTTTTTAGTTTAAGGCGAGGAAATGTCGGCGTTCGAATCGAGACTCACCCTTCTCTCAATTAGTGCAGCCCTAAGGTATGTAAACAAAATTAATGATGTTTTAAGTTTTATCAGACTGATTTTTTGTGTTTGCGCCTCTACTGTAATTGTTTTGTGCGTTTTGGTGAGAATTTGCTGCATTCTTATGAGTTTGGTATTGGTTTTTTTGGTGGTGCAGAACTTAATGGACTTTACACAGAGTCGGAAGATGAAGAACACCTCCAGAAAGAGGTATATAATCCAGATCACCTGTTATTTAATTTATCCTTGCACCGATATATCACCTGGTGTCATTTGTTTGAGCTAAAGTGAAAGTTCAAATCTTTTCCTTTTTTATCTAATGTTATTATCAATAGATTTAAATAGATAGTTATTTTCTAATCAAGAATGATTTTTACATTTATGTGCTCTTTAACATGGTCTTTATTTCTTACTTGATTTTATATGTACAGTCTCGTAGGTTTCATTGCTTTCAAGATGCTTGAACTATAAAATTGAGGCAGAATGGAAAACATTGTAAATTTTCTGGTGCACTTTTTCCTCTGCTGCGAGATGTACCAATTCTCCGTTGCTTTGATGTCTACAAGAGCGCACTTAGAACTTATTTTATAATCTTATAAATCATCAAAGATGTTGGGTCAAATAACAAGTAATGTGTTAAAATATGGCTTGCTTGAGGATAATAGACCATGAAGAAGTGTTACAAAAAACAACTTCTCGAGCAGTAGAGACAGGGAGTGAGCAAGTTATAGAAAATGAGAAAATCCATTGACAAAAAGAGGAGTCAACTTGGAATTTAGGCTGGAATACTTAGGGAAGCATAAGGAAACAACTACCAAGCAATGTAAATTAAGCGTTTTAAAATTTTGAACAAGGGAGGATAAAAGATTAATGACAAGGCTTGTGTGTTACAGGGGGTATGTTGTGAAATTTATTTCGAAACTACACATGTGCTTCTATTATCGTTTTAATTTGTTTATGTTTTGACACTGCTAACCCCGACCCATACTAATACTCACACCTACACTACTAATACTAATAGTCACAACTGAGCGCTATCCAAAATTGGCGTGGAGTTTGAGATAGTGGGATTACTATGCTCATGTACCCTTATATTGTTGGGTGTCCACAAAATACACCCTAAAGAGCTAAACACTCTAGGGTGTCAACCCGTCTTTTCTGTTGTCTAATTTCCCTTCACTTTACCCTTTTCTTCTCCTTGTTTTCTTGCTGCCTCTTACCATCTTTGACCACAATTTTACATGTCTAAACAAACAAAAACAAGCACTGATATTGCTACAATCTCTCTCATCTTCATCGTCTATGAGACCAATTTTTGCAGCGTTTGTTAAACAATTCCATTTTCCCGGCCATAGATTACCCTTATTTTACTAAGAGCTATATTCATGTTTACTAATCTAATCTTTAGTGTGCATATCTTTGTTTTATTTGTATTCTCCTTGAAGTTCGGTATTTTAGCTAACTTTATATTCAATTGTTTCTTCATTAGTTTTACTGTGCCTGGTCATTTGGGGTTTTTGGATATGCTTGTTGTTTGAGGATTTAAGTAATATGTTGATTAACTTTGGTCGTTAGTAGTAATTGTAGGTTCGATCGTTAATTGTGATTGTTGTTTTTGCTTGGTAGTAAAATTCCATTTTCCCAGCTACAGTTTAGCGTTTGTTTTCTAGATTATCCAATTTAAGTCATTTTCCGGTTTGTTTGTTGTATGTCTGGCACAAAAATTCTTTGGTTTTGCCCCTTCCCATCTCACTGCTATAATTAATATCGCATTCCCTTAATTAATCGGTTCCTTCCGGCTAATTTTCTATTAAATCGCTCCCAGTTACTTTTCCCCCTGTACCGATTTTACAATGATTCCGTTGATCTGGCAACGCTTTGTAAAGGAGTTATGGATTTACAGTTCTTGGTGCAACTGTTTATAATATCTTGGATCTCAGGTATTAGTTTAGTTTGTGGATTTCTTCTTTAGTACATTACTTTTTTTTAAAATCATGCTAAGTTACAATATTGCGATGATGTAATTTTTTTAGATGAAGAATTAGTTGGATTAGAGAGAGTAGTTTGATATTTTGATGATCTAGGTTACAATATCAACGCTTTAGTGGATTTTGGTGCTGCTAAGTGTTCAATTTGATCTACAATTATTTGGTTTAATCTTACCTAAAAAATATGAATTGAGCAACCTACTCATGTGGGTTATGATATACTTGATGTAGTGATGAAGCTATTAAGGAGATGTGACATTTAAACGTGATAAGAATGTTGGTTTTCCTATTGACATGAGTGTTGAGTTGAAGTACAGTTTAGTGATGAACTAATTCATGTAGATATTGTAGGTTTTAGGGTACTAACACTTTGATGAAAATGGATTAGAAAGATTGACGCTTTAATGATTAATAATGATGATACTAAATGTAATCAGTTTGATATGGAAATAAATTAACTGGTTTAAAAATAATGTGTTGCTGATTAGTAAATGAACTTTGTGGGTTGATTATGAAATTGATTAGTTACTTGTTCTTTAGTGCGAACTAGGTTATTACTGGTTTTGAATGATGAATTATACTTAATTTGGTGGAAGTACAATTTGCATGATGGCATAAGTTGTATATTGCTATGTTTGTGCTTGAAACATTGAGCTTTGATTTAACAATGGTTTATTATGATTAAGAATAAAAGGCTGTAGTTTCGACTTTTATTATTCCCTCACGTACGCATGTGTATAGCATTCGACACTCGGGCATGATATGACACTCCAAACACCTCAGTTTAAGCCAATTTATGAATATCTTTAATAAAAATTGTCGAGTATGCCACTTGGTAACGCGCTATACCCATACCCAAGTTTTTATGAATAGACCCATATTGACAAGGTTCCAAAATTAATATACCCGTTAGGGTAAAACCCGAAGGGTCTGGGTAAGGTCCAATATAAGCTTGTGAAGTGTTAATAATTTATCTTCTAGCTAGAACTTACATGCTTGTATATATTTAAGAAAAATACCACATTTGGAGCTTACGAGGGACATGATTGATGGTCTTACGGCAACTGCAATGAATATTTGATATCTTATTCAGTTTTAGTTTGATAGATTTTGTGGTTCTAATTTAGTGGTTCCATTCTAGCATATGTTCCTATTTGATTTGCTAAAGAGTATTTGGGTCATCTTAAACAGATCACGCCATTCTCTATATTTTATGTGTTTAAAGTTGATGATCATTGCGTTTGATTGAGGTGCGTATTTATGGTGTTGTAGAAAGGTGAATGCTGTAGAAACGGATCAACAACAATAGGACTACCACATTGGGGGTGCACGGAAACAAAGTGATGAGGTAGCTAATCGATTTGATATCTTAATTTTATTAACTGCAGTTAATTTTAATGGTGGTCATTAATTAATTTGAATATCTAAAGAATTTTACACTCGGGCAAAATGTTAACGTTACAGTATTGCAGGGTAGAGGTTAATAATCAATATATGGCTGGTATGGCGACTTAAACTACTTTATTAGTTGTGGTTGTGAATGCGCTATCTTTTTCTCTATGAAACTCGAGCGATTAGTTGCGTTTTTTTTTATGACATATCGCTTTTTCTTTACTTTTAGTATTTAGCAAGTTTGAGAAATAGAGGTGTGAATATGCCCGTGCCGCAAGTGTGAAGTCCACTTAAACGGATAAGTAAACTTGGGATACATGTCCACCCATACCTCCTTTCTTATTTCATTTATTTGTTTTGAACTTAATTTGTGTTGTTAGTGAGATAGTCTAATTTGAAGTCTGACATAACCCGATACCTAATCATCTCCGATAAACGCTATAACCTTATCCTAAAATCCGATAATCAGGTGCCCCTCTCCTCCCTTGTGTGTTTCCCCGCAACATTGTGTCCTACTACACCTGTTGCGCACTACACCAACATCTTTGCTGTTTTTAGTAACCCACACTTACAATTTCTTTATTCACATACTTTTTAAATCTTTGATATTTCTTTGTCTTAATTACTGCAAGTCTCTTGTAAATCTGTTTTGTGCTAAAATACTACAAGTCCCTGTTGCTTTGCTCCCAATAACCAAAGCACTTGATTCACAATCGTTCTGCAATTAAACCATGCATGTTAAAGATGGGTGTTCCTTATTAAAAATTGACAAACCCTGATTCCATTTTTGCTTAGTACGCAAAAGACTGATAGCATACTTTAAAACCAGTAGAACCAGCCTTAAAGAGCATGAAGTTGTGAACAAATGAAGGCAAGGGATGTTAGTTATGTCACATTCGTGTCGAGCTGTAATGTATTTCGACTTACCTCAAAAGCATGATTCAGAAGCTTGGTAATTATGGGGATGTGATGTGGTTTAGTATATGTTATAAGTATGAGATGAAATTAGAGGGTGTTGTTTGTACTGAGGATTTGTTTTTTTGATGTTATTCAGATTTTTAGGAATGTGGGTTTGGGTTATCAGGCTTTGAATATGTTCAACAAGATGCAAGGTATTAATTGTAATCCTACTATTATGATTTATAATCATGTATTGGACTGTTTGCATACTGAGTATAATTTAAAGAGATTAATTCGGATTTATAGTTATATGAGAAACAATTGAACAAGGCCACTTACCTCCCTTCATAGGTTGTTTGTGATGCAATTCTAATGCTCTATTTGTTGTTTGGATTGTCAGAATACCTGAAAAGGTCCTGATGTTAAGCTAATTGCAGTTTTTCGTGACGGCTCATAGTGGAGACATGAAATTTGCAGGACGATAGGACAAGGATGAAGAACACTCACCATTAGCAACTGCGATTTGTAGTTCGCACAAAGACCCGTCAAAGCAGCGGCGAAACCGGGGTTGGAACACTGCAAACGGAATTTTTTTGTGCATCTTAGTCCAATTTTATCGAAAAATAGAGTAGTTTAATAGTTTCATGTAGAAATAGGATTATATATTCCATTAAAATCCATAGAGAAATTTTCCAGGTTCCGCCATCGCTTCAAAGCTTATTTTTTTTTTAAAATAAGTAAATGTTTTTTTTCTTTGTTTTTGTTGGATTTATAGTTATCAGTTACTCCCTCTATAAAAGTCTAAATAGAACATTTCTCTTTTACACGTTTGTCAATGCATAAATTGTAACCTAAATATCTCGAGTTTTACTTTTTAAAAAAAAAATAAAAATTTGATAATCTTATTGTACTTATAAAGGCGAATTAAACAAGATCCCATATGACTATATTTTATCTTACATATTGCAAGAAATCGTAAAGATTCTTTTCACTCATTAATAGTGTCAAAAAAAAAAAGTTGTATTTCGACTTGAATGGAGGGAGTACTTTATATGAGATGAGGGATTCTAAGAAAATAAATATTTTTTGCTATTTTATTACTCACAAGGTAAAGTAAACTTCAAATTAACACACCTTTTCCTAATTACTTTGTCATAAACGACCATAGTCCATAGCTGTCTTTAGTGAATTTAACTAGAATTGAAAAAATGTCCAAAGCCGAGTTCCTTTTGCCCGAAACTCTTACAGCTCATGGACTTTGTTTTGTAAAACATCGTGCTTGTTAGCTGGTAAAATTGGGTTACTTCACCTCAAACAAGAAAATGCTAGATTCCTGAATTTTGATCTGGGTTTGGGGTAGAGTAGGTTAATGAAGAGTGTCAGCAAGGTGGAGAAAGGGGAGAAAGACGAATAAATTGTCTTTTTTGGTGCTCGTAAGCTACATTACGCATTTCTTAATTGCATGTAATAAACAAGCTTATATAAAGTTAGTGAACTAATGTTCAATCTATTTTATTAAGCCTAATGCAGAGATATATTAAATAATTTTGAAGTTTATAACAAGAAATATTTACAATAGTGAAGCTCTCTTGGTGACTAATAGAGAAGTAAGAAAAAAACGTTAAAAATATTGACCTTAAGGGTGTGTTTAAATGACAAAAATTAAAGGAATGGTGGTGACTACTGGTGAGAATGAAGGTTGAATTACTCTCCAAAGCCTGTGAATTTGGCTTTGAGGAGAGAAACAAGGGAATTCCTTTTCCATCTCTTTCAAATCTCTCCACCTTTATTTTGCTAATCAAACAATGGATTTCTCACCTCCTCCATTTCCCTCAAATTCCTCCTATTCAATCACACTCGAAAAAGTCAAATGAGAAAAAATATATGTAAAGAGCTAGTAATTTATATATTTGATGAATTGTAGGGGTGGAGAAAAATGTCGTGATATTAGCGTTATCGAAAAACGAGGATGATAATGAAATAAGATCTGGACAACAAGGAAAAGAGAAGGCAAAATTGGAGAAGAAAAGGGGAGAGTGAATATAGGAGGAACAAAGGATGTGGAGAAGGGAAATAGGATGAGGATGCGGAGAGGAAAGGGAGGAGAAGGATGCGAGAGGGAAAGGACGGCGAATAGGAGAAGGGAGATGACGGAACACAATTAAGGGCAAGAGATGGGAAGAAGATAGAGTACGAGGAGGATAGAGGGAAAGATGAGGAGGCCAAGGACGCGGAGATGAAATGGAAAGGAAAGGAGGAAAGTGAGGGAAATGGTAGGAAGCGAAGAAGCATAATGAATTAAGAAGTCGGGGCGGGGGAGTAAGAGAGAGGAAAATGTAATAACAAGATGGGAAGAGGAAATGTAGGTCGAAGAGAAATTAGAGCAAGAGGAGTAGTAGGAGGAAGGGGGAGGAGGAAAAGGAGAAGGGAGGGAAAACGGAAATGAAGGAGGAGGAGGAGGAATAGTAGTAGCATCAGAAGAAGAAATGGTGGTGGTGGTGGTGGTAGTGAGGGAGGGTGAAGGGTAATGAGGAAGAGGAGCAGAGGATGAGAAGGCACAAGAATAACGGTAAAGGAAAGGAAGGAGGATGAAGAAGAGAAGAGGAGAAGGGTGCGAGGAAGGAGAAAGTGGATAGAAAAAGGAAATGGGATGAAGAGGAGAAGAGGGAGAATCCGATGAGAAGCGGAATTGGAGAAATGAGGAAGACGAGGGATGAAAGGGAAGGGAAAGGAAGAAGACTGAGAGGGAAACATGATGGGGGATGAGGATAAGAAGGGGGAGGATAAATGAAGGGAAGTGAAGGAGGGTGAGAACGAAGGGGGCGGTGAATTGGAAGTAATGAGGAGCATGAGAAGAGGAACACACGGCGGCGTAAAGGAAATGTAGGAGGATGAGATCAAGATGGGATGATGTGGCAATCGGAGAAGGGAATGGGGGAGGAAGAAAGGAAAATGAGGAAGGGAAATGAAATAGGATGAAATAAGGGGGATAAGAAAAAAGAAGAAGAAGAACGAGGAGGACGATAAGTGTAATGACAAGACGAGAAAGAGGCGGGGCATAGGGGAGTGGGACAAGAGAGTGTACGCTAAGGACGAGTAGAGGAGGATAAGGAGTAGAAAAAGGATGAGGCAATGCCAAAAAGGAAAGGGGCGGGAAAAGAGGGAGCAAAGGAGAAGAAGAAAGATTATTAGGAGACAACTTTGAGCAAGTGATAGTGCTCCTAAAAAGTCGGTACATTTTAAGTTTCTTGCTTTGTAGTTTACAATATTTTTTGGAGAGAAATAAGTGCACTGTCTTGACGCTAACTCAACTTGTAGAGCAACGACTATTGTTTTTTTAAAACCTTCGTCTTCTATATTCCAGTCGCAAGTGCAATAGCGAAGCGATGGCAACATTTCTTTGTTATTAGAGGTGTTCACAATTCAATTGTAAAATGCAAAAAAGGAAATAAAAACAAAATCGATAATGGGAGGGAGAAAGCCGTAACTGTTCGTGGATAGTTGTACACATGGTCATTTGATAGGGGTGCTTCCTTCGCTTGAAAGTGGCAAATGACAAATTTATTTGTTTTGGAAATTCAAACGGTTATTCAAGGAATCATTACGAATCTACCACTTCAGTGCATTATAGCTCTACCTTAATTACACTATTATTGTATGTATAGACAATGTACAAACGAGTTACATACAGGAATAATTTATCAAAAGACGTTTTAAAAATTGAGGTCTCGCGCGCAACGCGCGCGAGGCAGCAACTAGTACTCAAAAAAACTCAAATGCAGAGTGTATGATTGCGAGTGAGATAAGGGATTTCACATTTTCACCAAGTCCTCATAAATAGAGAGGACCAGCGAAGAGTTGGGGGCCACAGGACAGGCCACAGGGTGATATAATCTTATAATGCACATTATACGCGATGTAACGAGGGAGCAAATGGGCCAATGGCAACCTGTTTATGTCTCATCTGCTTCTGACTTGCAATTTACGGAGTGCTATACATATATATTATCTTCCTTTCTTTACCCATTTAACCAATCGTTTGTTTCCTCTGATTTTTCCATGGATCTTGTTTTAAAGATAAGGAGTGTCTCACTCATATCGTATCTATTACGGAGTATTTACTAATTAGAAAAATACTTAGCATTTTCTTGGAAGACGTCCTCCTTATACTTAGGAGGAGAACAAAAAAGAAAATGAGGATGATGGTCCTCCTACTTTAAGTGTAAAGACGACGTCTTCCCGAAAGATACACGTATTTCTCTCGTAATGAACTTTATATTGGACAGTAAATTATACCATACACCCATGTGAATGGAATGGTATATGGTACTCTCTCGCCTTTTCTATTAAATTGTAGATAATAAAAATATACCAAATTTGTACATAACAAACGAATAAAAAAACTATACCATTACTCATAAATTTTATTTCACTACAAGTATAAATCATATTTGATATATTTTAATATTTATTTTAATTTTACTCAAATATTCACGTAACGTAATTGACATATTCATAATAATGAGATATTCATATCATATCATGTAATTATCTTATTCCTCTAAATTATTTTGAATTATTGGATTCGGTATGGAATAAAACGTTCATGATCAAACTAAATATTATACTAGATGATACATATTAGTTAATCAAGCTACAGTGCCATATTCACTAATCTGGAAGTTAATATACTAGAGCCATAAGTTGAGTATCACACTACATGATGCATATTCATCAAACTACACTGCCATATTCACTAAACCGGAATTGAATATAATGGTATTATATAGTGAATATCGCGCTATATGGCACATATTCATTAAACAACATTACCATAATCACTAAATATAAAGTGAAAATGATAGTGTCATATGGTGAATATAACACTACATGATCACACTTAAAGTGAATATGACAGTGGTAACTGTTTCCTAAAAGTGTGAGTGAATTTATGTTTTTTTTTTTCAAAAAAAGAAAGAAGTTGAGAATGGGTGGGGATGTGGAGGGAGTATGGATTATCCTACACATGGGTGTAGGATATAATAAATATAGGTTTAATTGTGTTAGTTAAATATCATTATTTTGAGGAGGAAGTTAAACATCATATTGATTGATCGAAAAACGCACTTGTATAAAATCGTTAAATTAGAATAATTTATTTTACTTAAAATAGCCTTATTATAGTTAAGTATACAACAACGATTATCTAATAAGCTTTTCTTTAATAAAGTGAATGTTTTTTAAAAACTCGCTAAATACCTTTTAGACGGTTGTTACAAAGAACCGCTCCTGAAGTAGAATTATGAGAACGCTTGATCAATATAATGACCACTTTAAGTGCAACTAAAAAGGGTAATTTCCACTCTAAAAACACTCTCTGCAAAACCTCTCAAAAACCCTAGTCTCCATCGATTATACGCGGGGCTTATCATCAACTGATCGCTTCCATCGATAATCAGTTGACGGTAAGCCCCAAAATTATTTCATCTTTCAATTAATAGTATGCATCATATCCATCTTTCACTCAATAAAAGTCTCCCTTTTGATGAGAATCGTTTTTCTGTTGCTTGTTTCGGGGGTTTTCCATTTATTCGTGGGTTTAGGTTCATCAGTAGTATAGATAAAACTAGTTTGTTGATGGACTGTGGCGTGTTCTTTCAAAGGATACAAGTTATTTGTCAACGATCTTTGGAAGCAGTTAAAGAAAATTTTCTCTCAAAATGAATCAAACGAAGGATTCCCTCATCAAAAGTTGCATGAAGATAGCTATACGAGACCAAGCCGAACTGTCATCATGGTTTGAGATCCCTGGTTTATAAGAGAATTAATTTTCTTTGGTTTTCAATAGATTGCTTTTCGATTATGGATATTCTTTGTAAGTGTCGTAAGGCGTTCTATTAATAAATTGTTCTTTTCCTTAAAAAAATAACTAATAAAATATACTGACCACTATCATAAAATTTGCGCATTTACAATGACATTATATACAAAAATTATAGGGAATTCAACTACTTGTTTCTAACTTAAGCGAGCCTTTTCTCTCTTTTCGAGAACTTTACTCATGTGCTTTTTTCTTTTTTTCAAAATTGTTATATCACGCCCCCCTTATTACTTGTTACGCCTCATTCATTTTACTTTATTCATATTTTACCCTTATGTATCCAAAATAAGTGTTGTAAAAATTAATTATGTTTTATCGAAAATGTGTTTCGGATACGGTTTTTATAATAAATAATTATCGTTAATATTTTAACTGAATTTCGAAGACGGTTTTTATAATAAATAATTATCGTTAATATTTTAACTGAATTTCGAAGACAGTTTCTATAGTAAGTAGGTAATATATTATTGTAATAAATTTCGGGAACGGTTTCTTTACTAGCTAATATTCGTTTTATCGTAGTTGAGTTTTTGAGACGATTTCTATGATAACAAATTAATACCTACGACGGTCCTAAAAAAACACACTTTCCTCCAACTCCCTCATTTACTCATTATGTCATCTCCTTTATTTATTCATCATCTCCTTCACCTTCTAAACATTTGAATTTTAAATTATTCACTCCATCATTTTCCACCAATTTCATTTAGATTAAAAAAAAATACAAATTCAACAACAAAAGGGTAGGATTATTTTGTTAACAACAACAACAACAACAAATTCCCTCAATCTCATCTATCTAAACTCATATTCATAAGGTAGGCATCTTTTTAAAAGTTGTTTTTGTTAAGTTTTTTTAATTAGATTAGATTGTATTGTTTCAAAGTTTTAGTTGTTAGATTGACATTAGGGTAGGATTATTGTTGTTTAGAGCCAATTAGGAGTACTTGATTTGTAGCGATTTTGGATGCGAAATTCGGATTTAGAGAAACACACGCTTTATGGCCCAAAACGTGTGAGATACACGCATGAGCCACGACCAAGTCGTGTGGAATACAAGATTCAGCGTGGACGAAGACGTGTATCCCACATGTAGGAACCGAGGCCAAGTCGTGTAGGTTGCACGTTTGGGTTCGTTTCTGGTGGTGTAATCCACACGATTCAGCCTCGGCCAGATCGTGTATCGTACACTTGTAGCCCACATGACGAACACTTGTGGTTGGTATTGGAAATGTTGAGGGATAATGAACTCTATGCTAAGTTATCTAAATTCAAATTTTGGTTGGACAAGGTGGCATTCCCGAGGAATTCAATTTCTAGAGAAGGGGTTTCGGTAGTTCCTAGAAAAATCGAAGTCGCTGCAAATCGGAAGTCATCGAGGAATGTGGCCGAAACTAGGAGTTACTTAGGACTAGAAAGGTACTATAAAAGGTTCTTGAAGGGCTTTTCGAGGATTGTGAGGCCGATTACTGATAAGGGTAAAGTCGCGTCACCTTAATCAAAGTTAAACCTAATTCACTACTAACTAATAGTCAGCTGTAAGCAAGGTATCGAATCCACAGGGAGGCGGTAGTATTCTAATCTGTTAAACTAGGTTTATCTCTAAGTAACAATTCGGGGTTTGAGATTTGAGTTCTAAGCTAAAAGCAATATCAATAATAACAATAAATAATAGCAATAACAATAACTACTAATAATAATAACAACTAATAATAAACAATAACTAACTATAAGCAATAACAAACTATTAAAGTTGAAAACAATGAGATTAAAAGTCTAGGGTCTCAGGTTCACTAGGATTATTATTCAGGGGTAGGGATAAAATCAACTATCATGCAATAAAATTATCTAAGGTCACAAGATCGGTCGATTCAATTATGCCCTTTAGATCTACAATTTAACATGCGATCGCTATCATTAAACGAGTTCTATTCAATTATCGTAGCCTATCTTAGTCTTAACCCGGTCGGTGTCAATCCTAATTCGCGAGACTAGTTAATTAATCCTGGCCAGTAATCAAACAATTAAAACGATAATCAAACGATAACCATGCAATTGCAATTCAATCAATTAATCTACCCCTTCTAACAATCCTAGATCCCCTTTCAACCCTAGAAAGGAATTTAGCTACTCATAATAATATAAATAACAACAATAATAATTAAAGTAAACATGATTAACAATAATGAAAGGATGAACAAAGAATAATTAAAGAACAAGAAGGTAATTAAATAAATAACTAAGAAATATTGAAGAATACCGATTACAAGTTTGAACTAAAGACAATCGTCTTTGATGAAATAAATCCGGAGGCAAAGTAAAATAATTAGGGTTTCTGAATTAAAGCCTAAAAGTATTCAAAAGCATAAGAAAGCATATGAAAAGTATATCTAATTAAGAAAGACGAGCTTTCTTTTTATAATACAAAAGATCCTACTAATTAGGTTAAAATTAAGGAAAACTGGAAAAAGCGCCGAAATAATGACTTGCTCGATCGAGCAAGGGCCTTCTGCTCGATCGAGCAAGACCTGACCACGACTCAGTCGAGCAATGTTGTTCTGCTCGATCGAGCAGACCCTCATTTAGCTCGTTTTCTTCACTTTCCTTTATTTATTCTCTTTTCTTCCTCGATTTCCATGCCTAGGTTCCACGATCCTACTCCGCCATGCTCCATATCTACTCAAAAAGCTCCAAATGCATTTAATCTGCATTAAAACATAACAAAAGCGGCAGAATCTATATTCTAGCTAAAATAGCATAGAAATAAGCAAGGAAAGACGGTAAATCGAGTTAAATGTGTCTAAGGGAGACATAAAATATGTATATAAATAATGATCATCAAACTCCCCCAAACCAATCATTTGCTTGTCCCTAAGCAAAGCACTCGACACATACAAAGACAAACATACAAATGGTGAATGAAAGACTCAAGGCTAATGTAAATGCACATACAAATCCCAAGTTATCCATATCTATAACAAAGTAATGACCAAGTTGTACCAATAAAACAAATTCAAAGGTACGGGAAAGTAGAAAACGCAGCTCATAATCCAAGATTTTACATGATACCGTAGTACAGACAAAAACCAAATACCTTTCAATCTTGCAAGGCTCAATTTGTCGGATTCTCGCGGATTCACTCAAGCACTCATAAGTTTATGTAAAGGTGAGTTTTGTGAAGATAGAAAGAAATAGAAACACTCACTCAATTTATGAAATATGCATGCACTCTAATGTGATAGTAATTTCCCCAATTAATACGCATTCGCTATAAAGTACATGAATCAGGACAAAAAAAGGGAGGCTAATGGGTGAAGGTATAGAAATGGATTGTGCCAAGGCACGTATGGAAATGTGGGGCTAAGACTGGTAGTCGCAGCGACACGTACCAAAACAAATCTATAAGACTAGCACAAACCAACACCAACTAGAGAAATCATCTTAAACTTTGACAACGCAAGAGAGATATCGAAATTGCTCTCTAAATATGCATTAGACTCTAGTATAATCCCTTTCATTTTCCCTTGAATAATTCAATGAAGCAACAAATTTTTCTTTTAATTTTTTTTTTTCTCTTTCTTCTTTTCATTTTTTCAAATCAAATCTCTTTTTTTTTCTTTTCTTCATCATTTTTTTCCTTTTCTTTTGCTTCACAACTTTTCTCAACAAAGGGAATAAATGACACAATTGCCAACATACTTGCTACACCCAATGATATTCTTTCTGAAATCCCGACCCAACCATAGTAGACAAGTAGATAAGAAAAACATGCAACTGCGACTGTCCCGATAAGGTCGGCAAATTCTAGGAATGTAGCTATTAAATGGCTTGTAAGACAGGTTACAAAAGGCTCAAATTGGCTAAACATAGAGAACTCAATAATAAGGGTATAAAATCAAGTCTTTTTGGCTATGTGAGGCTTTATTTGAACAAAAAGAATCACCTTTCATCATGCACTTATCAAACAAACGCGTATAGTATCAAGAAACGAATGTCACACTTATGCAATTTGATGTTACATAATCCACAAGGAGTACCACACTCAAGCCTAAAAACAATGAGACCAGTTTATTGATGTTCCTGGCCTAGGAAGCTCTAAAGACCTCAGAATTTTATGTGGTTTACCAACAAAAATTGCCAAATCTAATTAGCATAAGGTATGTCAAAAACGGTCAAGACTTGCAATATGAGCTTTGTTTTTCAGAAAGAGTAAGTCAAAACAATGCACATGGATAACTTATTTGGGATTCAAATGCAGAAACAATGCAAATTATCATCATTGTAATTCAATTCACCAAGACTCGACCTAATAAAATAAAAACATGTTTTTGGATTTTGTAAATTTTTCAATTTTTATGGATTTTTTCTTTTTAAACACACAACTGAAATAAACACTCTCCCCCAAACCTAAATGTCACAGTGTCCTCAGTGTGACGCTAACAGCACAACAATCACACAACAACCAACAACACCAACCTAAAGGACACTACTAACAAAAGGGAAAAGGGGAAATAACTAAAAGAAAATACAATAAAAGAAAGTACAAGGATAGATAATACCAGCTGTATAGACATAGCTTCCCCCAAACCAGCTGCAAAATGGGGGTGTAGTGACCCGCTGCCACTACTGCGCCTGATCATCATCATCATCATCATCTCCCCTCCCAGCAGCACCAGAAGAAGAAGCCCGAAACGGGTCACCAAACCCATCAACTGGAGCATCCGGTTGGATAGGAGTATACCAAGAACGACCCAGGCAACCATAATCGTGACTAAACTCCTGGGAAAACTGCTGAGGAGTCACCCCATAATTGTGGAACACACCAGTCTCATCACCCGGACCTCGGTAGTAGCTCGGCGGAGTCCAACCAGCAGTGGCATTAAGATCAGTCCGCATAAGGTTCTCTCAAAGTCCCCTAATCACCAAGTCATTGTTAATTCCTTGGTGAATCCTAATCTCCCTCTCCAAAGCTGGATCATAGGTGTAAGCAGGTGGAGGGTAAGGGTAAGGAGCTGGGGTTGGTGTAAAGTGTGGAATCGGGGTGATGGTAGCCTGAGTAGAAGTAGAAGGAGTGATCCGCCGACGAGGTCGACGGTTCTCGGCTAAAGCAAAAATAATCTCAGGTGGAACCACATAAGAACGAGGGGGAGGGGTAGGTCCAGTCTCAGGATCATGGGTAGACAACCGCTCCGTAGAAGGGAGACGGTTATCGGTATCAGAAAGAGCTATCCACTGGGTCCCCCGTACTCGCCACTGAAATCTATCGTTTCCTAACGCATTTATCCAGCAAAGGGTGTGGCGCATGTACTCCTCGTCCACTCTAGGGGCATGAAGGGGGGGTCAATGGTGTGTATCTACGGTCGCCCCCAAACCCAGTAAGTCGCCTAGCCAACCTAGTGACTAAGGCACCACAGTCTAAAGAATGTTGGGTAGGGGAATTAACCCTCCAGAAAGCATAGCACACCAAACCGACCGGATTGAAATTAAAAACATTCTCATGCTTGGGATTGAGGGTAGAAGCAAGTAACAAAACCTCATGAGAATTAAGCTTACTAAGGTCCTTCCTAGCAAATAAAATGAGGCTAAAGAAATGCAAAAACAACCTCAGACAAGGGTGTTGCACATCATTTACCGCCATAGCGTTAACACGTGCCTCAGGAAGACCAGTAAATAAACGAAAATATTCAACGGCTTGAAAGCCGGAAGGAATATCAATAAAAGAATCATCGTCACCGACAGAAAGACCCAAATGATTCGCCAATTCGGCATACGTCAACACAAAATCCCGATTAAGCAACCTAAAAGACACACGTTTATAGGTCTCGTCCCAATCATAGGAACTGAAAAATTCTAGTGTCAAAGGTCGGTATGAAAGCTCATTAAGGGAATATAGCTCCCCAAACCCGATTCGGTGAAACATATCAAACATGGCACGACCAAAACCGAGGAAATCAAGAACTTTGGGGCACACACAGCGAGTAGGGTCCATAGGACGACCCATAAGCAAAGCAAAGAGGTCATGCTGCTCTTGTGTGTTGAAAACGATCCAAGGGTAATCGGGGTTACTCAGAATCGCTTCTACGTCGGGTTGTTGAACAAGACGGGGTGCTCTACGACGTTTACTAGTTCCTTCTTGCCTAGACATAGCTAATTAAAGTAAATAAAACACAACAAACACAACTCTATGCTCGAAAGACGGATTAGCAAACCCTAACTTGAAAAAAAATCAAATTTGAGTCTAAAATGCAAGAAAGACGGAGCAATTAGCAATGCAAGAGTGAATAATTACTAAATAACAAAGCTAGGAAGCAACAACAATGAATTAGAAGCACAAAATTAAAGAAATAAGAAGCAAACCCTAGATTCACAATTTGGGCAAAAGGAGGGAGCAAGAACACCAATTTCTTCACAAATTGAACTTAAAACAAGTGAAATAATGTTTGTTGATGCTAGATTGATGATTAATTGATGATTAGAAGGATTTTGCTTGAGGTAGTTGAGAGAATAAAGGTGAGGGAGAGAATAACAAAGACGAAATAAGAAGAAGAATGAGGAAAAAATTGGGGAAAACCTGATTAAAGAACCTCGAGGCCGGTCTGAACCGCTTCGACTCGATCGAGCAAGTGAAGGTTGCTCGATTGAGCAACCTAGACAAACTTGATTTTTGAGTTCTTTGAAGTGGCTGATGTGTGGCATGCACGAAAACTCGATCGAGCAACTGGCTGCTCGATCGAGCAACCATCATTTTCAGATTTTTCTCGTGTTTCCCTTTTTTCCTCCTTTCGTTCTTTCGTTTCTTCATTATTAAAGCGATTTTCGATTGTATTAGCTGCAAATACTCAATAAAATTGTTAGATCGCTCCCTCACCGCACTCAATAAAGCACAACTATATTAACTATCCAAACTAAATCTAATTAAACTATAACATTAAGAAATAAGCTAATCGAAATAAAATTTACATATGAAATACAAGTAAATGCCGGGTTGCCTCCCGGTTAGCGCTGGTTTATATCGGTCCTGCACGACCGTATTACCTCAAAGTCATGGGTATTTATCAAGAGTGAAAAGGTCGACGGCTTCTATCACTCCAATAAATGCTCCATCATAGTAGATCTTCAAGCGTTGACCATTGACTTTGAAAACCTCACCCTTGTCGGTTTGTAGTGAAACCGACCCAAACTTGTTTACCTCGGTAACTCTGAACGGTCCCGACCATCTGGACTTGAGTTTACCTGGAAACAAACGCAAACAGGAGTTAAATAATAATACTTTATCACCAACTTTAAATTCCCGCTGCAGGATATGCTTGTCATGCCACTTCTTGGTTTTCTCCTTGTAAACCCGAGCACTATCATAGGCATGCAATCGAAACTCATCAAGCTCGTTCAATTGCATAAGTTGTTTCTCACCCGCCAGTGAGGGATCCATGTTAAGCTCTTTTATGGCCCACATAGCCCTATGCTCAAGTTCTACCGGTAAATGGCACGCCTTGCCATAGACTAACCGGTATGGAGAAGCACCAATTGGAGTCTTAAAAGCAGTTCGGTAAGCCCATAAAGTGTCATCGAGCTTACGACTCCAATCCTTCCTAGATTTACTCACGACTTTCTCGAGGATAGATTTAATCTCCCTATTAGAAACCTCTACCTGACCACTTGTCTGCGGATGATAACTTAACCCTCGACGATGTGTAACGCCATATTTCTTCAATAAAGATTTAAGATGGCGCTCGTTGAAATGCTTTCCTCCATCGCTAATGAGAGCACGAGGAACCCCAAATCGTGGGAAAATGATCTTCTGAAACAGTTTAATAACTGCTTTGGCATCACAAGTGGGAGTGGCAATGGCTTCCACCTATTTGGAGACATAATCAACTGCTACTTGAATATATTGGTTACCATGGGACGATGGGAATGACCCTTGGTAGTCAATACCCCAAACATCGAATATCTCAACTTCCAAAATACCCGTTTGAGGCATCTCATGCCTTTGAGAAATGTTACCCGTCCTTTGACATGCGTCACAAGAATGGACAAAAGTAGTAGCATCCTTGAGAATAGTCGGCCAATAAAAACCCGACTGCATAACCTTAGCAAATGTCCTTGAGGGACCATGATGACCGCCATATGAAGAAGAGTAACAATGCGAAAGGATGACATGTACCTCACCCTCTGGAATACATCGTCGATAAATGCCGTCGGCACATTCCCGGAATAGATAAGAATCATCCCAAAAATACCTCTTGACATCGTGTTGAAACCTCTTCTTTTGCTGATAGGATTGATCTGGAGGCATAATTCCCCCAACCAAGAAGTTAGAATAATCGGCAAACCATGGAGTTTCCATGGTAATGGCAAGGAGATGATCATCAGCAAACGAATCATCAATGGGGATGGAATCTCCCTCTTCAAACCTCAGACGAGACAGATGGTCAGCAACCACATTCTCTGCACCTGACTTATCCCGGATCTCCAAATCAAATTCTTGTAGCTACAAGATCCAACGAATAAGCCGAGGTTTGGCTTCCTTCTTAGCCAACAAGTACTTCAGTGCTGCATGGTCAGTATAGACTATCACCTTAGAACCCACAAGATAGGCTCTAAATTTATCCAAAGCAAAGACAACCGCAAGTAACTCCTTTTCAGTGGTAGCATAGTTAACTTGCGCATCATCCAAAGTCTTACTGGCATAGTAAACTGCATGTAGCACCTTATCCTTCCTTTGCCCCAAAACAGCCCCAACTGCATAGTCACTGGCATCACACATTATCTCAAACGGCAATGTCCAATCAGGAGACTGGATAATAGGAGCTGAGATTAGAGCTTGTTTAATCCTGTCAAAAGACTTAACACACTCATCAGTAAAGACAAACGGGACATCCTTATGGAGAAGCTTAGTCATTGGTTGAGCAATTTTCGAAAAATCCTTAATAAAACGGCGATAAAACCCCGCATGACCAAGGAAACTTCTAACACTTTTAACATTCACCGGGTACGGTAATTGCTCAACCACTTCCACTTTAGCTTTATCCACTTGGATGCCTCGTCCAGACACCAAATGACCAAGTACCACCCCTTCAGTTACCATGAAGTGGCACTTCTCCCAATTTAACACAAGATTACTCTTCTCACAACGTTGTAAGACTTTAGTCAGATTAGCTAAACAACTATCAAAATCGGTCCCATAAACACTGAAGTCATCCATAAAGACCGCCATAATAGACTCGATATAATCAGAAAATATAGCCATCATACAACGTTGAAAGGTGGCAGGGGCATTACATAACCCAAAAGGCATTCTTCGGTAAGCAAAGACACCATAAGGGCATGTAAAGGTAGTCTTTTCCTGATCGTCAGGATGGATGGGGATTTGAAAGAATCCCGAGTAGCCGTCTAGATAACAAAAATACTTATGACACGCTAGACGCTCTAACATTTGGTCAATGTATGGAAGAGGGAAGTGGTCTTTCCTAGTGGCTACATTCAGCCTCCTATAGTCAATACACATCCTCCACCCAGTCACTAGTCTAGTAGCTATGAGCTCGTTTTTCTCATTAGTGACGACCGTAGTCCCTCCCTTCTTAGGGACTACCTGAACAGGACTAACCCACTTGGAATCCGAAATAGCATATATGATTCCTGCATCTAACAGTTTCTGCACCTCTTTTCTAACTACCTCTTGCATAGTGTGGTTCAAACGACGCTGACCCTGCCTACAAGGTTTGTGGTCTTCTTCTAAGTGGATACGGTGCATGCAAAAGTCAGGACTAATACCTTGCAAATCATCAATGCTATAACCTATAGCCTTTTTATGTCTTTTTAAAACCACCAATAAATCAGAAAGTTGGCTTTCAGATAGGCTAGCACTGACAATTACAGGATTCATCTCATGGGAATCAAGAAAAACATACTTAAGATGAGAGGGGAGGGGTTTAAGTTCAGGTTTCTTTACCTCGGTAACCTTAGGGGAGTTACCTAAGCTATAAACCTTCTGTAACTTGCAGTCCTCTCCTATGAGCAGTTTTTCCATCTCAACTACTTCTTCATTCAGTGAGCTTCCAGCTTCAGCAGTGCTGCAAATTAAGGCGATCTCCAGAGGATCCCTATTCAAACACAAAGAAAGACAGTCATCAATAGATAAATCAACAATATCGACTCTATGACATGTCTCTTTTAACATGGGATGTTTCATGGCATTATCCAAGTTGAAAGAGATTGTATCATCCCCCACTGTTAGTGTAAGTCTCCCATTCTTAACATCTATAACCGCCCCCGCAGTATGGAGGAATGGTCGTCCCAAGATGATAGGAATTTGGGTGTCCTCAGCCATATCTAAGACAACAAAGTCAACTGGTATGAAAAACTTCCCTACTCTAACCGGTACGTCTTCTAAAATCCCTAAAGGGTGTTTAATAGAACGGTCGGCCATTTGTAAGGTCATGGTTGTAAAAGTAAGTTGACCCATATTTAGCTTTTTGCATATAGAAAATGGCATAACACTAACACTAGCCCCTAAATCACAAAGGGCATTATCAATTGCCAAACAACCTATATTACAAGGAATATAAAAACTCCATGAATCCTTTAGCTTTGGTGGTGATCTGGATTGCAACACAGCACTGCATTCCTCAGTAAATGCGACCGTCTCCACCTCATTAAAGGACCTCTTCCTTGTCAATATATCCTCCATGAACTTTGCATAAGCCGGCACTTGAGTAATCAACTCGGTAAAAGGTACACTCACTTGCAGATTCTTGACCACTTCCATAAACCTCCCAAACTGTTTATCAAGCTTGGATTTATGTTGGCGGTGCGGAAAAGAAAGTGCAATGACAATGGGCTCGACTTCTTTAGCTTTGGAAGATGAATTGGAAGTGTTTTCATCCTGATCAGGGGTTGCTCGATCGAGTAGAGGGCTTGCTCGATCGAGTTTTGCTGTACTGTAACTTTCAGGAACTTCCCGAGACGAATTTGAGCAAATTTTCTGGGTTGCTCGATCGATCAAGGGGGTGCTGCTCGATCGAGCAACCTCTTTTTCAGCCTCTTTTTCGCCTTTTTTCGAACTTTGATCAGCAACTTCCAAGCTTTCATCGGTTGCATCCCTTATCATTTCAGGGCCTTTGTAATGGGTTCCACTCCTCAAGGTGATAGCATTGGCTTGTTCATGTGGAGGGTGTCCTTTAGGAGGAAGATTATCTGGTTGTTTATGTGGATTTTGAATTGCCAATTGGGCAATTTGAGTGTCAACCATCTTATTATGAGCTATCAATTGTGATATCTGAGCATCTTGCTTTTGTTGGATCATAAGACTCTGCTGCAACATAGCTTTTAATTCCGCCATATCATTACTTGGAGGTGGTGGAGGTGAAGGTTGTTGAAAGTTTTGGCCTCCTTGATTGGAACGATTGAAGTTACCTAGGAAATTGCGATTCTGAGGAATCACATAAGAGGAACCTTGTTGCTGATGTGGCGGTGGGGTAGGATTAAGAATATTCTGACTTCTGTAGGAGAGATTGGGATGCTCTTTTGTCCTTTCATTGTAAAAATTGGAGTAAGGTGTACCTTGCTTAAAAGATTGAAAGGCAAGGACTTGCTCAACCGTACTCATACATTACACTGCAGTATGCCCCATAGTACCACATCTTTCACAGGTTGGCTCTTGTTGAACCATGGCATGAACCGTTTGCTTATTTTCCAACGACTTTGAAGTTTGTAACTCGGCAATTTTGGCAGTTAATGCCTCCAACTGAGCTGCAACTGCATTATCCGTACCTCCTCTCCTCACATTACCCCTAGGATTCCCATACTCAGCAGTGTGAGTAGCCATCTCATCAATTAACTTCCAAGCATTGGCATCAGTAGTGTTATTTTGGAATCTCCCATTAGCAGCAGAATCTAACAAATTCCTCTGATCATCATATAACCCATTATAAAATTGGTTGCATAAGAACCAAGTATCAAAACCATGATGTGGAACAGACTTGACAAGCTTTTTGAAGCGAACCCAGGCCTCATTAAAGTTCTCATTGGGACCTTGTTTGAAACTTGTGATTTGGCTTCGAATGGCATTGGTTTTCTGTGGCGGAAAATATCTTTTGTAGAATGCAAGAGCCAAAGAATTCCAATCGGTGATGCCAAGTGCAGCCATATCTAACTCACTCAACCAATCTTCTGCCCCGTCTCGTAATGAAAAGGGAAACAACACCAACTTGATTTGATCTTATGTCACCCCACCCGTCAAAGGAATAGAGCAACAATAATTGGTGAATTTCTCCATATGCTTAGCGGGATCCTCAGTAGGGCTTCCTCCAAACATGTTTCGCTCCACCAAAGAGATATAAGATGGACGAATCTCAAAAGTACTATTACCCGTAGTAGGGAGTTGAAATCCCTTGGGAATAGATGCAACAGTAGGCTCCGAGTGGCTGTCTAGAGTAGGCATGGTTGTAGTAGGTGCAGAAATAGGTGTATCCTCTTCTAAGGACGGTTTTTCTGCGACGAATTCGGCGTAAACTGTTTCAAGCGTACTCAAGCGTACTAAAGAAAAGGATGAGAACTGTCTCAAGGAACTTAGGTTCCCTGAGACGAAAAAGACAAACTAAGTAGAAACAAACAGAAAACTGTTGCCTCCCCGGCAACGGCGCCAAATTTGATAAGGGTAAAGTCGCGTCACCTTAATCAAAGTAAAACCTAATTCACTACTAACTAATCGTCAGCGGTAAGCAAGGTATCGAATCCACAGGGAGGCGGTAGTATTCTAATCTGTTAAACTAGGTTTGTCTCTAAGTAACAATTCGGGGTTTGAGATTTGAGTTCTAAGCTAAAAGCAATATCAATAATAACAATAAATAATAGCAATAACAATAACTACTAATAATAATAACAACTAATAATAAACAATAACTAATTATAAGCAGTAACAAACTAATAAGGTTGAAAACAATGAGATTAAAAGTCTAGGGTCTCAGGTTCACTAGGATTATTATTCAGGGGTAGGGATAAAATCAACTATCATGAAATAAAGTTATCTAAGGTCACAAGATCGGTCGATTCAATTATGCCCTTTAGATCTACAATTTAACATGCGATCGCTATCATTAAACGAGTTCTATTCAATTATCGTAGCCTATCTTAGTCTTAACCCGGTCGGTGTCAATCCTAATTCGCGAGACTAGTTAATTAATCCTGGCTAGTAATCAAACAATTAAAACGATAATCAAACAATAACCATGCAATTGCAATTCAATCAATTAATCTACCCCTTCTAACAATCCTAGATCCCCTTTCAACCCTAGAAAGGAATTTAGCTACTCATAAAAATATAAATAACAACAATAATAATTAAAGTAAACATGATTAACAATAATGAAAGGATGAACAAAGAATAATTAAAGAACAAGAAGGTTATTAAATAAATAACTAAGAAAGATTGAAGAATACCGATTACAAGTTTGAACTAAAGACAATCGTCTTTGATGAAACAAATCCAGAGGCAAAGTAAACTAATTAGGGTTTCTGAATTAAAGCCTAAAAGTATTCAAAAGCATAAGAAAGCATATGAAAAGTATATCTAATTAAGAAAGACGAGCTTTCTTTTTATAATACAAAAGATAATACTAATTAGGTTAAAATTAAGGAAAACTGGAAAAAGCGCCGAAATAATGACTTGCTCGATCGAGCAAGGGCCTTCTGCTCGATCGAGCAAGACCTGACCACGACTCGGTCGAGTAATGTTGTTCTGCTCGATCGAGCAGACCCTCATTTAGCTCGTTTTCTTCACTTTCCTTCATTTATTCTCTTTTCTTCCTCTATTTCCGTGCCTAGGTTCCACGATCCTACTCTGCCATGCTCCATATCTACTCAAAAAGCTCCAAATGCATCCAATCTGCATTAAAACATAACGAAAGCGGCAGAATCTATATTCTAGCTAAAATAGCATAGAAATAAGCAAGGAAAGACGGTAAATCGAGTTAAATGTGTCTAAGGGAGGCATAAAATATGTATATAAATAATGATCATCAATTACGGCATTGACGAGGAAGGACAACAAGTTCAAGTGGGACGAGAGTTATAAGGTGGCGTTCCAAACCTTGAAGGAGTGTTTGACTACGGTCCCCGTGTTAACCTTGCCGGTGCACGCGGTGGGTAGTGAGAACTTCGAGGTATTTACTGACGCCTCAAAGATTTTTTTGTAATGTGTGCTAATGCAACATGGAATGGTGATTGCATACGTATCAAGAGAATTGAAGCCATATGGGGAGAACTACCGATCGACTCACATCCTCGACTTAGGTGCGCTCGTGTTTGCCTTGAATTAGTGGACATATAAATTGTACGAGGCGACGTTCAAGGTATTTTCGGATCACAAGAGTTTAAAGTATATCTACTAGTAAAAAAGAGCTGAACATGAGGCAATGAAGGTGGATGAAGTTTATTGGAGACTACGACATAGAGATTTTTTTTATCACAAAGTGAAGGAAAATGTTGTGGCGGATGCTTTAAGTAGAAAGGTTGTTCATTTTCTATGTACCATCAGGTCTAGATTAAGGTTGAGGAATAAAGTGGAGAAAATGAGAATTCACATGATAAGAAAATGGGATATCATTGGTTACTTAACCCTCGAAGCGGAGTTTTATGAAGAGATACGGGAGAAACAAGTACAAAACCTCAATATGATGGGCTGTAAGGAGAGTATGGAGAAAGAAGATGTGTCAAAATTTTCCCAAAGGGATGAGATCTTGAGGTTTGATGAAAGGTGGTTTGTACTTAGGGATGACGAGTTGCGAAGATCATGATGGAGGCTCATTGTACACCATACCCTATTCATCCGATAGGTGACAAGCTTTACAAAGACTTGACGAAGACATTTTGGATACTGGAATGAAGAACGAGGTTGCCGATATTGTGGATAGGTGTCTTACAAGCCAAAAGGTAAAAGAGGATCACCAGAGGCCGCATGGAAAGGTACAACCACTTGACGTATCGAGTGGAAGTGAGAGTCCATCTCCCTAGCTTCATAGTGGGGTTACGAAGAACGCTAAAAGAGAACAATATGATCTGGGTGATCGTTGATCGATTGACCAAAACCGCGCATTTTGTGTCAATAATAATTACAAGTGCTCTAAGGTTGAATTGGCTACGACCTATAAGAAGAACATCTTGAAGCTTCATGGGGTACCAAGGGATACCGTGTCAGACCCGAGATACAAGGTTCATTTCCATGTTTTGGCAAGAATTGCAAGCTTCTTTGGGGACCAAGCTGAAGATGAGTACCACGTTTCACCCAACTATGGATGGACAATCGGAGAGGACTATGTAAAAAATAGAGGACGTTTTGAGGGCTTGTGCCATGGAGTAAGGGGTATCATGGGAGGATAGAGTCAACCTAATCGATTTTACCTACAATAATAGTTACCATGCGAGCAATGGCATGGTTCTATTTGAAGACTTGTATGGGAGGAAATGTATGAATCCCATTTGTTGGGATGAGGGAGCAGAGGCAGTGGTGCTAGTGCTGCAAATGATTCAAGACATGATTGAACAAGTCCAAGTAATTGGACAAAATATGCGAGTGACACAAGATAGAAAAAAGAGGTATCAGATCTAAAGCGTAGAGATGTTGAGTTTGTCGTGGGAAATAAGCTTTTTTTAAAGGTCTTCCCGACGAGAGGGGATTGATGAGGTTTGGGAGACGGGGTATGTTGAGTCAGAAATTTATTGGGCCGTATAGATTTTGAATGGAGTCGTAAAGGTAGCCTATCTATTGGTTCTACCCACGGCTTTTTTGAGAAGGTCCATATTGTGTTCCATGTTTCGCAACTAAGGGTATGTGATACTATCACATGTTATTGAGCCAAAGACGGTACAACTCGATGACTTATTGACCTATGAAGAGGTGGCGAAGGAGATATTAGATCGTAAGACAAGAAAAACAAGGAATATGGAAACTATGCTGGTGAAGGTGATATGGACCAATATCAATGTGGAGGAAGCAACATGGGATGCCGAGTAGGCCACGAAAGAAAGATTTCCTCATTTATTTAAGAAGGTATGATTCAGTTCCTTGGTCGAAACCATATTTGTAGGGTAGGATGTAATAAATGCTAATTTGTTAGACTTAGTTAGACTTAAGGTGCAAAATGTTAGTGCTCGCGTCGCGTGTTCGGGGGATTAGTTGAATAGTACATATCTAGAAAGTGATATTTTTGCACATTTAGTTTCTCTAGTGTCGAGTTTTTGAGTAGTGTTGTTAGTAACCAGGGTAGTGTGCGAACTTAGAGGATGAATTTAACTTGTAAAGAGGGTAGATTTTAATACTCTGTATTATTTTAGAGGCCACTCGACCGAATGCAAGGGGTTACTCGACCGAGTAGGGCACTTGATGACTGAGCGAAATCCCTGACTCGGGAAACTCGACCCTGTAGACAAGTCATTCGACCGAGTTGGGTCTGCTGGACTTAGTGTCTCAAGTCAATCGACCCAGTTGGGTGTACTCGAGCGAGTCGCGGAACTGGTGGGCCAGGTTTTTATTTTGTTTGAACCCAACTTTTAGGGTTTAGTCGTGAGTTAGTATATAAAGCCTTGAGTAATCATTTCACACCTCCATATGTTTTTAAACCCACCCTAAACCCTAGTTAAATATCTTTTGGATATAGAGGAAGGATTCCTAGACCTAATGAAAGATGTCACCTTTAACCATCAATTGTCGGGTAAGTCCATTTATTCTATATTCATTTTCTTAAATTTCAGTTTTTTATTCTTAGTTACTCTATTCTAATCTTTGATTACCCCTTAAGAGGGTTTAACTTAGAATCTTGAGGATTTACCATTGTTATGCTTGGATTAGTTATTTGAGACCAAAAATCTTAGAGATTTTCATTACTTTCCTTAGTATAGGTAATTGAGACCTAGAATTCGAGGCAAAAATTGAGGTAGTTCTTAATAATTTGGAGTTAGGTTTAAAGTTTGAGGCTTTCCATATGTTGACCTAGAAATTCGAAGGGGGGATAATAATTTTGGGGTTTAGACTTGTTAATATGTAATTGGGTAATTGAAAGAGGATGTAATATGATTGTATGTTGTTCTGTTAATTATAAGAGCCAATTTCGTAGAGGAAGAGTTCTAGTCTTGGTTATTAGAGGTTTTTGCACAAAAGGTAGAGACTTTTCTACTCAAACTTGGTTGACATGTGATTTTAATATGAATTGAGAACTTGTAACAGTCTCCATGTTGATTGTATGATGTATGATGAAGATTGATTGATGATGGTGCATTGTGTGATATTGTTGACTTGAAATATTGATGTTGTTAGGACCGGTACAGGTAACTAGATCATTTGTGGCACCGTCGTATGGAGAGGTCGACGTGGAGCTTCTTCTAGTGGCCTCTATACTAGAGTGGACTTGCACATTCTATGATCTTGGAGTGGCCGGAGCCCCACGTGATACCTTGTGATTTGTCGGAAGCATCAAGATTCTTTGTGAGTTTTAGCAAGCACCCTTTATTGTAGTTGAAATTGATAATTGTAGTGATATTGGATTTGATTAATGTTGTTGTGCATTCGTATGATCATGTGGACTTGTCACCCATGTTTACTATCGTGTTGTGTATTGACTTTACTACTTAACTTTGGTTTACTATCATGTGGACTTGTCAGAGTTGTCACCCATGTTTTTCGTGGCTTAGGTAGGGCTTTAGAAGGGGTTTTCTTGGTGGTTAAGGTAGGTAATATGGATAGGATAGTAGGGTACGGATTGGGTTAATGGGTAGGCGGAAATGGATCAATTCGAACTTCTTTGGGGCTGATTTTGGCCATGTAAAATAAGAAAGGGGACTGATTCTTTGGGTCGTGTATGTTTTGCTGCTATTTGGGGCTCGCAATTAGGGGTTGAGAAGTGTTTTTATGGGGGTTTGAACACAGGATCATGGGAGGAAGAGGTTGGGTCGAAGTTACATCGAAAATCGGGACCAAATCGATTCCAAAATGAGCTCAAAAGACCGTCGCAAAATCGAGTTATAAACTCGTTTTAAAACACCGTTTTACACAATAAATGAGACGATAAAATAAAAGAGTTCAATATTAATTTTTCAAGTTGGATTTAGTGAATATTTATCTTAGTTTCAATAAAGTAAAGGAAAAATTAACATGAATAATCCATATTATAAGTGATATTCTCATATTAATCCCAATTTCATTTTATCCCACATTATTCCTAACTTTTACCGAACTTATCTTGGATTAAACTTGGCCTATTTTTAACCTCTTATTTTCTCTATAAAAATAGCAAGGGGCCCATTGTTGATTAATTGAAAGTACATCTTCTTCGTTATCCTCTTGTCCTTTATTATTTTTTGGTGGTTCTTTATTCTTTCGTATTGTACTCTCCATTCTTCTTCTTGTTTTTTCTTTTTTCTCCCTTTCTTTTCCTCCATAATCAAATTATCTTCTTCTAATATCTTTTTCTGTTTCTCACTCTGATTGATCAAATTATCTCTGTCTACACACCCTTTTCTTCCCTTTCACCCATGTTTTGCTCGGTTGCTCCCCGAAAACTCGACCCAAAAATCTACTTCAATTTTGTCGAAAATACAACATAATTAACCCAAATTACATATTTTCCCACACTAGTTAACTTGTTAATCATATTTGAAAATTTCCCCCAAATCAATTTGAGGTTAGGGGTTCAAAGACACACATTAAATGCTTACAAATGGAGACAAAGGAAAACAAGGGGAGGAACAAGAGAACGGCGTACTTAGGAGAGGGGAAGGGTTGGTTGTGTCATGGTTGTGATTTGTGAATAGGTATGTGATCTTTTGGTTGTATAATGCACAATTTCATCATCTGCATTGCATAATTAAAACATCATTATCAATCACCCATTGAAATAGTGAACAAACTTGGTGATAGTGTATAGCTTTTAGAAATGGTAAAAAATGAGAGGGCGGCGGTGATGGTGTATGGTAGTCGAAAATGACGAAAAAGGTAGTGGAAATGATGGTTTTGTGTCTTAACTAGGGATGACAGTGCATCTAAGACCCGACCCATACCCGTCGGGTCGGACCCTAATGGGGCGGGTTTGGGTCTCATTTTCTTAGACGCAATGGGTATGGGTCGGGTATGGGTCCTCCAAAAATATTTCGGGTCCGGGTCTGGGTCTGAGTTACGAGACCCAGACCCGACCCGTAGACCCGTACATTTGTAAAAAAATAAGAAAATAAATATTTCTAACCTAATAATATCACAGGCAATATTAATACACAACATCAACAACTCAACAATCATAGAAAATACTTAGCCACATACTGACATACACAATAACACAACCAACTAGCAACTAAGAGTTGAAGCTTGACCATGGCGCAACTAACGACAATGACGACTAGCGGCCCGATTGACAGCCGACCACCACTTCACCAGTCCACCGCTAACTACGAAGGCAATCAACGAGTTATTTCGGGTACAACATTAGAATTAGGGGTTTCTTATTTTGGAGTAAACTAATTTAGATCTTCTCTTTTCTTCTCCTAATTAATCTAATGAAGCTTTCTTATTTCATTTGTTGTAGATTTCTGGGTTTCTTATGCTAAATATACTCTTAAAAGAAATATATGGTTAGTGCTGGATATAATGTAAACTTTCTTATTTCATTTACCCTAGATGTATTGCTATTTTGCTAGATCTTCTCTACTTGGATAATACTGATTTATTTGGTTTTGCATACTAGGTAGAATTTGGGCATCAGAAGAGATTTTGAATGCTCATGGCTATTCAATTATTATTGGCAAGTTCATTCAAATCAGACCCGTGGGTAGACCCGGACCCGACCCGGACCTGTTGGGTATGGGTATGGGTCTGATAATTTTAGACCCTTGCGGGTTTGGGTCGGGTACGGGTCCAAGATCTGTGTCACGGGTCCGGGTCCGGGTCCTAGTGGACCCGACCCAGACCCGACCCGTTGCCATCCCTAGTCTTAACATTATCATATGAAAAGAAAAAAATAATATGACCTGATTAGCAGGTAGACGGTTACCCGAGTGCAATATGAGAAAATGGGGTTAATAGTATATTTATTCCGAGATTAAATGAATTTCGGATTATTATGAGAAGATCAGTTATAGTTGGGATTATTCTTGTTAAATAATCCTGAAATAAATTTGACGCAGATCAACTCAATTTTAAAAAAAATTAAAAATGAATACATTTAAGACAAAAGACTAATTTTAAATTTCATTTAAAAAACATACAATCCATTGATGACGTCCATTCTACATCGGAAAACAAATTCCAAATAATGACAATGTCAAACGAGAAATACATGTCGTCCTATCATCATCGGGTGTTTGGCGTGATTTGTATAAATGTCTGTATCGACAGATACGAGTATCTACACCATGGTATGATTAACAAACGTCTCCCCCAATCCTAGTTGGTTCCCAAAATTACTTACCATGGCTCATTTTATTTTGACACCCTACGTCCATTAAGTTCACTGGTTTTAGATTCCGAGACTATCGACTTTGATACACTTTGTAACACCCCCATTTACCAGTCAAGGTAAATATGGATGTTACCATCTCGGTTTGCCAAGATAGTACATATCATGACGCCAATTCAAAACAATTAAGTTATTTTATTAAGTGAGAGACAAAAGATACATTCAATACTAAATATAAATACAAGTTAACAATACGGCTCAACAAATAGTCTAATGACTCTACCATTATCGCTAACACTCGATAAGCCGTACGCGTCAATGCCTACCATCAAGAGCCCAATAATAATAATAATAATAATCATCATCATCAAGCTAAACATATGCTAGACAACTATTCACCATACGCCGTAAATATCGCCATATGGATCAGGGCAGATTAAAACATACAACGGCTAGTTCACATGTACATAATCAACATCATATGCCATTTAAATATCATCATCACACATATCCGGTGCATTCGAGAAGCACACCGATGATACAATCAACAATAACACATTACTACCAATCAGTGCCATAAACAAGCACACTTACGTGTCCTGGACACGCCGTAGACACAATGGACGCTACCGTAGCGAGTCACCCCATACCCATGTTATAACCACGTGCAGTGTCTTCTCCATGGTGGAAGACATGAGTAGCGACCTATATTGTCATGGAGCCACTCTCCCACAGCAGCTTAATATAAACACCTTCAATACACCATAAATCACAATTATAGCCCAATGCCACAATCATATCACATCACATCATCAACCATATCCACATCAATTGAGTAAGAAATCCACCGTTTTATCAGTCGAAGCATAAGAATAATAATCAACAATGGTGATCCGAGCATAAGAATCATCAACAATAGCAAATCCGGGTATTAGAACTAACCATAAGCACAAGAAGATGAAGCTAGGACTTCTCTTCTACCAAAATATCCACCTACACAATATAATAGTAGATACACTACCAATTCATTAATATTTACTATAATAACAATAATCTAATCTAATATAATTAATCTACTCTAACATAATCATTCTAATTACTAGAATCAATCTAATTACTAACCAAAGCCCTAAGATATTAAGAAATCGACAAGTTGATTACTTACAAAAGTAAGAACGAACTAGATCTAGGATGGAACGATCTTCTCACAAGATTGACCAAATTATGATTAAGGATAGGATTTGAGATTATGAGACATGATTAGAGGTTAGGTGAGATCGTTAAAGAGATAATAAGTAAGAAAAGATGTGGAAGTATCTAATTGGAATGATGATTATCCTATTTAACCCTGTCCTCAAGAATTAGAAAAAAAAACGTTGAACTGACTCCACTCAGTCGAGTTACTCGATCTACTTGTATCGACCGAGTAGCCAAACTTGATCTGGTGCCACAAAAACTCGGTCGAATGACATTGAGGAAAGTGGGCCCAAAAGGACCAAGATCCCCCACTCGGTCATATACTCGATCACGTTCCCATACTCTATCGAGTGCTCTCCAGACTCGATTAAGTAACCACAGAATTCACTCGAAAATCCACCAAAATCGATCGAGTAGACATCCTACTCGATCAATGTCAGTCGTACGCGGCCGAGTAGCCTCACGCGGCCAAGTAGGCAACTGAGTCATAACCCAAAGCTACGAGTATATAAAATCTAAAGTATTTCTATGTAACATGTTCCGCATCTAAATTCTCAAATTATTCTTTAGACAAGTAAATCCTTCTTAAATTTAAAATGACTAAAAAAACGCAAGTTTTCGTTTCAAACACATTTCCATCTGAAATCCGACGAACAAATATGTGATCATTTTACGATAAAATTTAATTATTCCTTGTTAAAATGTTATCATCACTTTTTTTGTTTAAAAGTGACAACTTTAGTTATACTTCGTAACATTTTAACGTATAATGGTATAATGTTGACATTTTGTCGTCTTGTATTGAGATCGTTTCAAGGGAGACGTACCCCAAATAAAATAGACCGAATAAAAGTTAGTGTCTAATTAAATGGTGTGGTATTTGACCCTACAATTTGAAGTTAGTCTAAATTAAAATAAATGCATCTGTCTTAATATTAAAATAGTCAAATATTATTCCAATTGACATACTATGACAAATCTTTTATTTTTTCTTATACATCTTGTTTATATCTTAATCATCCCATATAGACATATTTAAGCGTTTTAAATTTCAGATCAATTTTTCCATCTTAGATGAGAATTTGCTTAATGTAGTAGGTAAAAGAGATTAAATGGTCTCCCCTCAGTATCAATCGCATGCACAAAACGGATACAACGTCATAATCTTTGGGGCAGAGGAAATTGAGTCCACGTGCGGATTTCTAGTTAATGGACCTCACTTTGTCTTTTCGATAACGACAAGTTATCTCGGTTACAAACAAACCTCTTGTGTGCCCACTCATTGAACCATCTTATCCAACTCACATCACCCACTAATTTAGTTTTAGTGCCTTTAATTTTCATGAAATGGATTTTCTATTATTCCGTCTTACTCTACTTAATAAACGAATTTGCCACAAAGAAAAGATTCAGTTTAACTTAATACTCCCTCCTATTCTTAATAACATTCTCAATTTCTATTTTCGTCTATTTACAATACTTTTTCTATTTTCTTTTTTAGTAAGTGTTTGTGTGGTCCAAATTTAGTTGTATGGTGGGGTAGTTTATTTGTGTAGTACAAATTTAATTATATGGTGGGGTAGTGTGTTTTCTTAATTTTTGTGTTAAAGTGAAAGGAAAAGGTTATTGAAAATAGGAGGGAGTATTTGCCAAAGACCGAGAATAATAGGGAGACTGAATTAAGGACCATGTTGAGAAATATTTTAACAGGGACATGAATCTTGTACAATGAGCAGTGGTGGAGTTATGGGGGCTAGCAAGGGCGAGACAGGATGAGAAGCAAGAAATCGTCGCATAATATAAAAAATGACGAAAAGAATAGAACAAAAAGAGGCGGCCGAACCACCGACCGAGACACTCACCTTCAACCCACGAAGGACAAATAGGAAGTAAGGAGCAAGGGACTCGGTGCTGCCCTGGTCACGGGCGGGCGGCCAGACGACGCCCACACCCCAGCCTCCCAATTGAAGTCGAAAAAGAGAGAGGATGTAGCGCCTCCGTCGGTTCGCCGGCAGGGAGCCACCCATAGACCACCTGAGATCCGGCCCATAGGAGAAGGGGGGTCCTCTGCGGGTCGGCCGATAGCCAGTCCGCTGGCACAGAGACCTCACAAGCCATTTTTAGAATTTTGCACAAAATTGGCCTCGGGCTCGGCGCCAGCCAGCTGGTTGGCCAGCCCAGAGTCCCTTGGTCGCGATTTTTGCCTTTTTGTTCTTCCTTCCTTGTTTTTGAGACATAATCTAGGAGATACTGTATATACCCCAACCTTAACCCATTTTGACACACCACCCTAGATAGAGAACCCTAGTAATTAGCTAATTTCCTAATTAGTAACTTAATCTTCCCTTAATTAGTCATAATGACTTCATATTTCTACTTAGTTATTGGTAGATCTAGCCTTTCCATTAGTTTATATTGAAGATTTAGTTGTCATTTGAAGAATAGGGGAGACTCTTCTTCCATTTATTTATTAATCAAAGTTTGCAACTTTCATACATGTTTGGTATAATAATCTTCCTCTTAATTCATTTAGTTGTCATTTCATTACACTTTCATAATTCCTTAAGTAGTTATCTTCTTCAACATGCTTTTCTATTGCTTGTTTCATATTCAAGTCATCATATTTTATGATTATTCTTATTAGCATGTGTGAGTAGTAGTAGAGCCTACTACTAAGGTAGATAGGGGGAACTTGTATAGGTTTATGGTTTGATTGTGGTATTTGGCATTAAGATTGAGTCTTTTGTTAGTCTCTTTGTTTGGTACACACAAGGTAGTTGATGAAATGCTTGAATTAGTAATTTCAGTTATTTCTATATCTATTTGCTAGCTTGAGCGAGAGCTTGGACTTGTATTGAGTTTTTGTGTTTATTGAATGTTTAGGGGGGAGGTTAGGGCGAGAACCCAACCGAACTTCAGTCTAGGGTTCGTCTCACACCGAGAGGTGGAGTCTTACCTAGTTACTGTCTCACACCGAGTGGTGGAGACCTACCTCGACTCACCAATATACCAACTCTAGTCCCTAGCACAATCGACCTCGACCTACATTAGTGAACCCGGATACCTTAGTCCTTCTAATTATTGTTTGAAATTCTTGCTTACTTGCTTAATCTTAGTTATCATTAGACACAATCAACTTGCTTCTAGCTTAGCTAGAACTAAACTAGAGTCTATTTAAACCGCCTTAGAGCCATAATTCTGTCCCTTGGGATTTGACCCTTTTAATACACAACAATCACTCGTACACTTTCAAGGTTAAACAATTAATACCATATCAAGTTTTTGGCGCCGTTGCCGGGGACAGTAATATTGGATAAGATAGTTTAATCGATTTTAGGTTAAGTTAATTTCTTTGTTTGTATATATTCCCCTTTGTCCTAGTGCATCTATTTGCATTAGGATTATTTGATCTTTCTTTGAGTAGATGAGTAGGTTCTACATCGAACCTCTTTTCCCGCTTGATCGAGAGATTGAGAAGACATTCCGCATGAGTAGGTGCTACATCGATCCTCTTTTCCCGTTTAAGCACTTGCCTCTTTTAGTAGGTAACCTCCCATTATTACTTCACCAAATATACAACCATCCACAATTGATTCCTCTACTTCCCAACCATCTTCATCCACCTTACCACCTCTCATTATACCAACAAACCACCCTCCAATCATTTCTCCCATAAATTCACCCACTCACTCAAAAGATACCACCAACACCAACACACCAAGAACACCAGATACCCCAATTTCACCAAGAGAAAACGTCTTCGACCAAGACCTGGCGAATCAGCTTATGAGATATTACAATAGGCCGGATCCAAATTGATTTTGCTCTGCCATCAATTATGGAGTCATTGCTCCCAACACTTTTGAACTGTGTCTCCATGTGATTTTATTTATTCAACAAGATATTTTTCATGGGTCAAACAGTGAAGATGCTAAAGAGAACTTATTGGGTTTCAAGGGGAAAGTGGCTATAATCAAATCAAATTATACTCATGTTGTTTCCCTTCTCTTTGAAAAACAATGGAAATAAGTGGTTGAACTCTCATGAACCGGGTACTTTCACTACATGGGCTAGCCTTTCTAAGGCTTTCATCAACAAGTTCTACCCTCATTCCATGACCGCAAGGATAAGTCATGAGATTCAAACTTTCAAGCTAAAGGACTTTGAGACCTTAAGTGAGGCTTGTGAACGCTTTAGGGTTATCCTAACATCTTGCCCACATCATGGTACCTTTTTCCAAACACTTGAGCAAAGGTTTATAGATATGATAGTGGCTGCTTCCAGCGGTAACTTTGACAAGATGAACAATGCCGAGCTTACATAGATGATTCAAAACATTTCCTAAATGGAAAGTAGTTATGGCTCAAAGGAAAATGAAGGCAAAGGTGAAGTGCCTACTAGGCTAGAGTTGGAGAAAAGTCTCAAGTTGGAAGAGTTATCTAAGAAATGAGTTATCAAAGAAATTTGACAACTTGGGTCTGGAAAGAGGAAAGGATCAAATCCATCAAGTCCAAGGAGAAAGGCCTAGTCATGCTATAGTCTACTATGTTGAACAAGCAAGGTATCCTCCACCAAGCACTTACTCTCAACAACCAATTTGAAACACTTACGGTGGTGTTGGCCACACAATATATATGACATATGCCCCTCCTTTTCAAGAGATGACCATTTTCGACAAGATTACTAAGCCTTACAAGAACAACAACCTAGGTACTTCTATCAACGCCAAGATATTTTCTACCGGGCTTTTTTCAAACCAAGACCCGATTCTTTCTTATGAGGGCCAACCCTTAGACCAAAAATATCAATCTCCGCAATATCAACCACCTCCCAAGCCCAACCAATAAAGGTCATACAACCATAACCAAGGCTAGGTTGCGATTCTAGGAGGTTTTCACAACAAGGCAACCAATCTTATGTCCCTCCTCCTTCTAAGGACCAAAGAAACACCTACAATCGGAACCAACACAACAACTAAAACTCTCAACAACAACAAACTATTCATCAACCCTCTCCCTTTATCAAACAACTAAAATCTTCCATAAAAAAATGTTGAAAAACATGGCGGAACACCCCCAATATCCTTTTAGTCTTAAAAATTCCAATTTCATATAAAATAGGATAATGGTTGTGTGATTTAAAGCAAAAAGGATATAAGCCCATATGAATAAAACCCAAGTTTATAAAATCCGATTAAAACAATATAAATTTAGCGGAAGCAAATTAAAGTTATAAGTCTAAAAAACCATCAAGTGTTTTTAAAGTTCAAACTTCAAATATCTCATGCTAGCGCGCTCTGCCGAAGAGTTCCCGACTCTACTTTCCACAAGTACATGCCATACGATCTGCTTACACAGTTTGTGGTCATCGCAGGTCCAATCAAGGACAAAACAAAAGAAGGGTGAACAATAATGTTGAGTAAGGTAAACAATCCGAAATAAGAATTGGTAAGTCGTACAACAGTAACTTGAATTACATTTTTAAAACAATGTATGAGATATAAGAATTTTCAATAATAAGCATGAGGTATCTCAAATAATCAAGAACAAATCACGAGTGTTTCCAAACATTTTCGAATCACATTCCTTCCAATACCTTTTCCATTTGAAAGAAAACATTTCTTTCGATAAGTTTCCATAATCAGTATACTTGGATAGAGGTCGTATGGAGAGGGTCCCCTCGCCCTAGTCCGGATAAGACGAGGTTCCCCAAACCATGTACTAAATTGTCCAAACATATCGAGTGTGCACACCCCTCCAAGGGCCAACCCCAAGGAGGAAGATAAGAGGACGGAGTTTCGATCAACAAACCCCCACCAAAAGCTCTGTATAGGAGGTCCCTTATTTGGGACAACCTACACCTCTACCAAAACCGTTTCAGAACCAATATCAAAACCTTTCTAAATAATTAAATCCATTTCCTTGAAATTAAACATTTCCATAACTTGTACAAAAGATTAAACGGTTTTAGTTTTCAAAACTCTTAAAAATCATAAGTCCTTCATTTCATTTCAAACACAATTCCATATTCAAGAGATGAAACAAAATCAATAATCTTCAATATTCATTTCATCTCAATAATTCCAACCAATAATAACAATCATTACAAGCATATAAATATTACAACATTCAGAACAATTCTCAATAGTTCAAGAATTGTGTACGGATTAGTGTTTTCCCTTACCTTACAATGCTCCTTCTTCTTCCTCCTCTTCTTTTCTTGTTTTATTTCTTTTTCCCTCCAACCTCTCTCTCACTCTAATTTGTGTGTGTAAGAGTGAAGCTTCATATCTGGTTGTGGAATGTTAGGATGAGTGTTAGGATGAGGGTTAGGAGAATAGTCTTTTAAAATCATTTATTGCTAAATTCGATTACGCTTAATTTTTTTTATTTCCCTTTTTATCCCTATTGACGAATTTTACGGGTATGACACATGGAGAGTAGAGTAATGCAAATAGAAGCTAATGCGGATCAATAATTCAAACATTAGAGGTCCGACATCTCCAATGTCCAAGCCCAACAAAGAAATTTTGATTCTTAATTAGCTAATCAAGAACTCATCAATGTTAAAAAAAGGGGGAGCATATTCTACTAATTCAAGGCTCTCACCCCCAAAGATGGATCACCCCATCACCAACAAGTTCGTGTTATTGCTTTGATGGGTGGGAGCGGGTTGAAAGACCCCATCAAAAGTTTGAATTCCAATGAGAAAAAAAAATTGAAGGGTAAGATGATTGAAGATCATGACCCTAGTGAAGAAGAAGAGATGGAAAGGGAAAAAGAAGTCACCCACCCTCCTCCAAATGTGACTAAATATTATACGCCTACTCTACCCTTTCCTAACCGTCCCAAGGCCGTGAAGTTTGCTAAATTTGTGGGTACGCTAAAGAATCTTGAAGTCTCATCACCTCTCACCGAGCTGGCGAGCCAAGTGCCACTTTATACCAAATTTCTCAATGAGGTATTGACCAAGAAGCGGAGTATTACGAGTGATGGGCTTGTAGCCTTGACGTGAGAGTGTAGTACGGTGCTCTTAAACAATATACCAAAGAAACTTCAAGACCTATCCAGAGAGCTTTTCTATACCTTATGTGGTAGGAAATATACCAATTACAAGAGTTCTTTGTAATCTAGGAGCTAGTGTTAACATCCTTCCTATTCCTATTGAAAAAAGGCTTGGCCTTGAAGAATTGAGACCCACTTCCATGACCATACAACTAGCCGAACGTTCGGTCAAATATCCTAAGGGAATCCTTGAAGATGTCACGGTCAAACTGGGTAATGTCTACATCCCCGCCGATTTCGTGATTTTGGACATTCTGGAAAACCAACCAACTCCCATTATGTAACACCCCCATTTACCAAAGAGCCTTACCAAGGCATTCCTTTGTAAACAAGGACGTTACCATCTCGGTTGCCTGAGGTAGATAATATCAAATAGAAAATCATGCAACGACATTTATTATAATCAACTTTAAAATGAGTGTTTTGGTAGTCTCTTTGTTTTGTGCACACAAGGTGTTTGATGAAATGCTTGAATGAGTAATTTGAGTTTTTTCTATATCTATTTGCTAGTTTGAATGAGAGCTTGGGCTTGCATATAGTTTGTGTGTTTATTATATGTTTGGGTTGGGGGGGGGGGGGGGGGGGGGTTGGGTTAGGGCGAAAACCCAACCAAAATTTAGGCTAGGGTCCATCTCACACCGAGAGGTTGAGACTTACCTAGGGACCGTCTCACACCGAGAGGTGGAGACCTACCTCGGCTCACCAATAGACCAACTCCAGTCTCTACCACAATCGACCTTGACCTACATTAGTTAACCCGGATACCTTAGTCCTTATAATTATTGTTTTAATTTCTTGCTTACTTGGTTAATCTTAGTTGTCGTTAGTCACAATCAACTTGCTTTTAGCTAGAACTAAACTAGAGTCTATTTAAACCGTCTTAGAGCCATAATTCCGTCCTTTGGATTCGACTCTCACAATACACAACGATCACTCATACAGTTGCGAGGTTAAACAAATAAAACTGTATCATCTACAAAATATAATAGTAGTAGTATGAGGTAGAAATAGAAAATTTACTACAATTCAAAGTCACGTTATGTTAAAACGGTTTTTGTCTTAACCTATAATTACTATTACAAATGTTATATCATTAGATGCAAAACTAATTTCAAATATTAATAAATAAGTTAAATGTAAAATATAATTCCAACGCATATTGACCTTACAAGAAAAAATTACCTGTAAAATTAATATGAAACACATTTAGAAGGACGATTTACAAATGATTAAAATAATATTTTTTCTTTTTTTTTATTTCTAAAAAAGGTTACACAAATTATTTAAAGGGTCTAAAACATCCACAAATGTAACGTACATTTTGAAAGACTAATCAAAGTCCAAAAAAATAATGTAAAAGATTGCATAATAATTAGTTATTGTTTATTTGTAGAAGAGAAACCATATAATTATAACAGAATTTAAATATGATTGAAATAAAATCCGTACTTCTAACTCTAAATTGGACATGTAGAGTTCAAAAGAGTGGCCTATTTGTAGCTATTACTTTGACAGATCAGATTGAAAAAATGTGGATTAATGTCAGCTTGTGAATTGTGACAACATAAAAAAAAAGTCCAACTAAGATAAGAGTGTTTTAGGCGGGAAAACAAAGAGAGTGTTTATTCTCTTACTAGTAAGGGGGATTGGATTTTTAATTGTCTTCATGTTTAACCCACTATGTGGTTCAAATATAGCTAAAGTAAAACATGTCTCACTAATCGTCATCCTGCTAAATAAGGATCTCAATCATCGCCAAAATTAAGGGTAGTAATTAACCAAGTTGTAAAACATAAAATTTCTTTGAATGATATTAATCAAGATAGTTGGTCTTGCTTAAGACGAGATGACCCATCTTATTGCTTAAGACGGGTTAAGCCCCCTCATAAAAGAGCAAGTGAGGGGATTATGGATAATCCCCCCACTTGTCCCACTTGCTCTTATATGAGGGGGCTTGACCCGTCTTAAGCAATAAGACGGGCCGTCCCGTTTGAAACCAGAATTTGTGTAATCAAGAATATATGGGTGATTATCTCAATCATTACTAAAATTAAGTATACTTCAAAAAACCCAATTTCAATTATTGGTCAAAATTTATAACATAAAGCAAAATATAATTAGTGCAAATGAGAACTATCGTATAGCTAATTTAAATTACCGTGTAGTAGCACGGGATCTAATGATGTGATTCTTTAGTTTGCTTGATTTGTGAGATATAGGGGATAATGGAAGATTCTTAAAAGAAAGGAAGGTTAAGGGGATGACTAGACCTGACAAATAGATTGTACCGTGTCGGATTCGTGTTCGTGTCACATGTAAATGGGTGAATAATCCTTCAGTCCAAATACGGCCCAAATAAATCTGGTGTCGTGTTCAGATGACTCACTTATATAAATGGTTTATCAAACCTCAACCCTAACCTGTCAATTTCGTGTCGGATTCGTGTCATTTTAATATTTGCAAAGTGCAAGCAATGAAGCAAATATATGTGATGAAGGATCAAGAACAATTAGAATTAATTTAGTAATTAGATCATTCGTGTCAAGTTCGTGTTTAAAGAGCTCAACTAACACATGTTTTTAGCAGGTAAGCTTCGTCCGGTTTCCACTCCAACTCAAGCTTGAGAAGGGGAAGGGGAAGGGGGGATATTGGATATATGTAATCATATAGCTAATCGTATATCTATTAGGATTAGTAAAGCAATAGTTATAATGTTAATCCTACATGTATTAGGATTAGTGAAGTCAGTTAGTTAAGGTTGTTAAGCCCTAACTATAGTTAGTTATAGTAGGTTAATTCTTAACTATAAAAGTATGATCATATTGTAAATTCAGTTATAAGTTGTATGATATTCAATATTCTTTATCCAAGTTTTATGATATTCAATATTCTTTCACCATTTTGTTCAAATACAAACAACATATAATTTAAAGTTGATAAGATCAAATACTATGTTTTACCTACTAACTTCGTTCGCTTGAACTCTATACATTTGTTAAATAAATGAGAGGTATATTTTACCCAAACTTATGAGATTCAACCGAATAGAGGGAGTAGTTCTTAGGCCTTGTTTGCCAAATGGAAGAAGTAAATTTATAATAACGTATAACATTGGCAGAATATGTTTAGCTGATTTTAGTAATAGATTTGACTAGCAAATTAATTTAACAGATATATGAAAATGTGTTTGTTAATAACTAGCATATTGTAGAACAATCAAACCATTTTCATGTACAAATTAAATACGCTATTCCCATATGCTGCTTATAACAACATATTCAAAAATAGTAGATCCCAACCAATATTATATTAGAATATTTCATATGTCAAACACGTGAGTAGATTGACTAATCAATCTACTATTTAGGCCGAATCTACAAATTTAAGTCAATACTAGTTTTAACCCAGTGGAAAAATGAACATGTTACTTTTAAAATTGTAATATTAGAAATATGTTACATTAATACTTGAGTTGTATTCAAGGCGACACTTTGATCTTATTTTTTTCTTCAGTTATACACAACCTATCTGTAATGTGATTTCTAAATTTTCTTTTTTCATATGTTAGTTTTATCTTTTAAATTTCATCCCTTTTTTATACTTATGGTAAAGTATACGAAGTTTGATGTCCAAAAAGGGGATCACTAGTCGATTAGAGACTTAGAGTGGAAGGGGAATTTTGCCAAAATATTACTATAAAGCAAGTAACTATAATATAATATAATACTAAAAATTGTTAAACGATTGCTGGTATTAATTTTCACTTGCACGTATTTTTTTAGGCTTATATTTTAGGAACAATGTACTCTCAAGTCTTTCTTGAAACCTAACATAACAATTAATGTAAATCAAGGAATGAAGGAATTAAATTAAATTAAATCAACGATCATGGGATCATTAATGAAAGCATAATAGTGTAAAACTTATTTTATTACTAAAAGTAGGAGAGAGATTAATTAATTAATGAAAGTAACATAGAATATAATTAATTATATACCAAAAACGTAGGGAGCCTACCTAAATCGAAGTTTTTCAATCCTTAAAAATGAAGGACTAATGGCCTAATGGGAATGCTTGTAATAACTTTGCTTTTATAGTAAGTAGAGATGTTGTCTACCAAATAGGGTCCTAAAATTACTAGTTTTCAATATCAACAAAACAAATTAAAACTCTTAGTTGAATGTAAATCTTATATTCAATTATTTCATAACATGGTACATTCTTTTTTCTTCTGCAAATTAAGGTCATTAATAACACAGAGTATTATGCATATAAAATGAAAATTGATCCTATATCATTAATTTTCGTCATAAGCTTAAAACGGGTTAAATGTCACCATTTAATGTCACCATTTTTCATGACAAATTGTTATAACTTAGAAAATTGTTATGGTACATTTTATATTAAATATGTCACAATTATCCTATTTTTACCTTGTAACGAAATGTAACCCGTCTCTAACAAGACTTATTGAATTTCTTAATATTTATCACTTTTTTCTTAAGAATTAATTTACAGGTAGTATTCATTGGAATACATCTTACGAAATCTCAAAGCTTCTACACAAGATATTATTCTACTCTATAAAACACATAAATAATTAAATAGTTGTTTATCTTGTACGTATTTAAATAATAAGTGGATAGGATTAATATTTGCTTACATGTTAAAACTTGTACGGAGTAACTTTATACTCCGTATTAGACCATGTCTTTTTGTTTTTGTCTTGATCAGTTGATCCATATTTACGGATAAATAATACTCCGTATGTCTATAAGATGAGGGGTCATTTTGGAGCACAAAGTCAAATACACACACTGAGACCATTGTATATTATACTATTATAGTACTACATTGCGCTGTTCTCTACTCTCTAGTATATACACTTATTTCTAGTACGTACTAGACTACAGTACATACCCACTTTACGTCTTTAGTCTTTACGACACACGTCTAAAATAACTATGAGAATCACTCTACCTTGGCTGGGTAAATTGGGATGTTACAGTTTCATCGGTTTTTATTCTACGTGCGGTCAACGCCAATTCTAGAATAACTATGGTAATGGCTTTTTAAACAATTTATAGTTTCAATTAATTTTTTAAATATAAACGTTTTTCAATTTTGTAAATTCGAGGCCTCATATTTTTTGGTCCGGCCTTCCACTTTTCTTGAGATGACCTTCAATAAGCATTAAACTCATATTTAAGATAAATCTCTTAACACTATAATAATATACTTCCCCAATCAAGGCTATTTTTGTACTGATTAAATCCTCATAACTACCTTTTTTTATAAATTTTATCCATTGCAAAATAATAAAGCAGGGTTGATTTTGACTGATACTATATCGACAGTCCAAAAAGGTGGGGTCGAACTCTCGTTATAAAAGAGGCAAACTCTCGTTTTTAACTTACTAACTTTGTATACAAAAACCTTTTATTAAGTAATCGATTTTTCTATCATCTGCTCACTGCCCACTGGGCGCATGTTAAAATAACTAAAATGAAAATACTTAAATGTTTTTTTTATAGGAAAAAAGATAAAGGTGATTACAATTTTCCATGAATCTAACAATTAAGTATTTTCATTTTAATTATCTTAACATGTGCCTAGTGCGTAAGATAGAAAAACCGTTAAAATAATCACAAAAGACAATTCATCATCCGTATTACTTTCACTAGTATATCAAAATCAGACTGTTTTACTAAAAAAAAGAAAATCTTCCTTCTATTAAAGTAAGAACATTTAAAGCATTTTGGTGAAGCCACCTCATCATGTACACAAGGGCCCACTAAGTTTCCAACATCATTTGATTAAATACAACTTCTAAATTATAAGTAATATTTATAAAATGCTTTATGACTTTAATTTTTTATTTCCAGTTTTACAAATAATTCAAGTGAAAATTTAACACATTTTTTTAGAATTATTGATTTTGTACCAAGTTTAAATTAAAAAGTCATTTCTTATATATATTTTTCCCGCTTTTACACATATTAGTAAGAAAATATTCATGTAATTAAAAACACTCCCCATTTAATTGAAGGATGATCTAATAGTAAATTGGTGTTGATTAATTAGTCATGTTACTTTCACTGGAAAATAATACTCATAATAGTATAGATATACTTATAAAACTAATACAAAAATAAGTTATATTATCAATTTATCAATTTATAAATAAAACTATTGTTATGAAAAAATAAATTATAAATAAAAAAACACTCAACAAAATAAATTACAGTTTAACAAAGTGAATTCTAATTTGTGAAAAACTATCAATTTATTTAATATGTAAAATTTCATGAGCTATTGTTATGAAAAAATTTCCCGAGTTACATAGGCTATTGTTACGTAAAATTTCAAACGGGTTAGTTTATAATATTGGTCATGTCGTAAATAAGTCGGGTGACTCGCGTCTGAACATGCTCAGATAGCATGCCAAATTTGGTGTATGCCGCTCTTTTCACCTTTTACAATTGAAAAAGATAATTTGTCTAAAAAATAAATCGAGTTTACTATTATCGCTTTAATCATATCACTAACTGCATCACTTCTAATGTAGTAGTTATAAACATAAAGGTTTTTTATATAATTTTTTAACTCATAATATGATTTATTAGTACGTTTGAATTGATTTGTTTTATACTTATTTCATGTTTGATACAAGAATGTTAATATGTCGGGTTTAATATTTTATATGATGCCTACTATATATGCGCATGTATGTTGCGAATTTCAAAAGTAGACACTACAAATCATTTTGTTAAATATTTGATAACAATGTTTGAAAAACAAACCCGTGCAATTTGCATGGGTGTAAAACTAGTAATCATCTTAAATGTGTCGTTAGGACTTCGTATGACACTGTGTCAGATGAGATTTTAAAGAAAATATTGTGGCAATAAACGTATTGATTAACATTTTTTTTTCTCTTACGAGCCTCTTTTATCCGCACGGCCTGGTGTAATCGCACATCCAGGTTTTAAAACGCAACCAACATGACAACATAGCCAGTCTCGTGATTTGACGGGTAATATAAATAGTTTGTTTTTAAAAAAGGAAAAAAAAAACTGCTATTAGATAGAAAAAACCGGTGCGAACCAGTAAACATCAAAGGTGGTCTAAAATAAGATAATAATAGTAAAGAATAGCTAATAGATTAATATGGGATAATTTATAGCTTGGATTAAACTAGGAAGGGGAGACTTAAGTTTGATTATTGACGTTAAATAACCCTATATTTTATCATTAAAATTAAAATAGAAATAATCCCAACATTTTAATTGTTACATTCTCTAACATCCTTATCTAAAAAATTGTGCATTCGCACGGGATACGTAGTATGGTTTTAATCTTTTTTGTCATTTTTTTTTGGAAACCCATAAAAATACTACTCGTACTTCATTAATTGCAAATCCGTAGCTACAACATTGGCAGCCAACAAAAGCAAACTACCCCCTCCACACCCGTTTACCTCAAAATATGGTGATCTTTAGAGCAAGAGTATGCGCCATCATATTGTTACTCATATAAGTAATCTACCAAACAACAAAATCGAAAACTTACGTAACGACTGAATATCATCTAACACTAAGTAAAAACTGCTTCCATCTTCCTTGCCACTTACGTAACAACTGAATATCATCTAACACTAAGTAAAAACTGCTTCCATCTTCCTTGCCACTTCTAAGCTCATCAATTAGCTGGAGGCAATCGCTCATGATGATAACATGTCAGCCTAACAGATTACTCACTTCGGTTACATTTGACCGTTATAAACCGACTTGACATATTACACATTATCCCTCTCCCTATCGTAGAATCATGAATCGCGGGACTCGTCTCGCTAAGATAAAATGTTAATACGGATGAACAAAAATATACGATAAGGATTTATTAAACGTATCTGATACGGTATACGGTTTCAATTATACACATTTCCGTATATCCGATACGAATTTCCGTGTATACGATACGGTTTTTGTAAAACCCGTATCGGATACGTGTCGGCAAACCTTGAAACCGCATATACAATTTAAGTTTATTAAAAACATAAAATTATTAACAAATGATAAAGACTAAAGGAACTACAAAAATGATGAGTATACCGTACGACAGCCTCTCACTCTCTCCCACTTTTCCATTCCTTGCCCCATCTTCCAGTATGCTTCCTCAATTCCTCATGCCCACCATACCTCATCATTAGTTAACCACTCCTCATCACCCAAACTCACTCAACTCACCATAACTATATATCTACTCGCTCCAAAACACAGCCACTTCAATTGTACGTGATAAGCTCTGCAAAAAATTACAAGGATAGCGGGGGTTGATGCTTACAAAAGCGGGAAATGAAGTGTTGATAAAGGCTATTGCCCAATCTATTCCGACCTATGCTATGAGTGTCTTTAAGCTACAGGCTAACTTTTGTGATAATATGCGGTCTCTAGTGTCGAGTTTTTGGTGGGGAACGGAGAATGGAAAGAGGAAAATACCGTGGGTCGCGTGGTCCAAAATGTGCAGGCCGAAGTTCAAGGGGGGCCTGGGGTTAAGGGACCTTGGTAGTTTCAACTTGGCTCTTCTAGCTAAGCAGGGATCGAGGCTTCTCACCAACACGGACAGCCTAATGTCGCGGATATTAAAAGGTAAATATTTCCCGAACTCGGATTTTATGGAAGCGAATCTTGGTAATACACCTAGCTACACTTGGAGAAGTATATGGGAGGCTCGAATGGTTCTTAGGCTGGGGCTTCGACAACGTATTGGAGATGGCTTGGATACATATGTTTGGAAAGATCCTTGGATCCCGAAGACACAATCTCGGATGATTATCACGGCACGGGGCAACGATGATGACGAGTGCATGACCTGTTTGATGAGGAGGGAGGGGGATGGAATGACGAGATGGTGCGAGGTATGTTTATTCCTTTTGAACAAGAACGCATTCTTAACATTCGCCTTAGCTTGCGGAGGCCAAAGGATGAATGGTGCTGGGACCCTGATAAGAACGGTGTATACTGTGAAGACGGCTTACCATCTTCTTATGGCTGATAATGAGGCAAGTACGGCGCAATCCGATGGTGCAAGTGAGAAGTAGTTGTGAAATAAAATTTTGAAGGCTCCTGTTGTCCTGGAGGAATTGTGTAACGAGGCTATTGCAACCCGGAGGAATATTGTGAACCGGACTCATAGAGGAGATGATGGTTGCCCGCGGTGTCTTGACCAAGTGGAGACTTGTCTTCATGTCCTTCGGGACTGTGGGTGGGTGGGGGTGTATGGGATGGGGTGGGGTTGGATGTGTACTCTGGTGGAGGCAGTGGGGAAGAGCGGGTGAAGGAGTGGGTTGAGAGGATTATGAGGGAGTTGGGTGCAAGGGAGTGTGTCGATTTCATGGTGACCTGTTGGGCTATTTGGGAGAGGCGAAACAAAGCCATTTTCGAGGACGGTGAGTGGAGACCAGACTGGGTGGTGCGGCGTGTTACTGAATTGACGGGGGAGATGTGGAATAGTCGGGAAGAGGGTGAGGGACGGAGGATGGAGGAAGGGGAACAAGGGGCAGAGAGTTGGTCGAAGCCGGAGGTAGGGAAACACAAAATTAACGTGGACGCAGGGGTTTTTAATGAGGGAGGAACTGGGTGGGGGATAGTGTGTAGGGATGATATGGGCAATGCGGAGTGGTGTGGACAAATCCAAGATAGACGCACGATAGAACCAAAGGAAGCGAAAGTTATGGCGGTACTTGTCGGGCTGGAAGAAGCTAGAAGTAGGGGAGTAAGACATGTGATCATGGAGAGTGATTTCTTAACTATGATTACGGATTTGAAGAACGACATGAATGGAAGGAGTGATATCCATTTAATTTACAATGATATTTATGATTTATGTATGCATTTCGATAGTTGTACTTTCAATTATGTTCGTAGAAACTATAACAGCGTAGCTCATGATTTAGCTCATCTAAGCCCTCGGGTTGTAGGTAGCAATTGGTGGTCGGTGGACTTCCCCCCGATCATCTCTCGTTTGATTGAGATTGATTCAAGTAATAGAAATTAACCCGCATTTGGGTTTTATCAAAAAAAAACACAGCCACCTCGACAACTAGATCGACCAACCAAATTTACACATTTCACAACCGTCATTGTTTATGCCTCTACCACCACTGTTATTGCTCTTCCCCATCCTCGTTCGTCTTTGAAACTAGAATCACTCGGGTCACGAATTAAGAATGAAAGTGGCCTGGTGGGTTCGAGTCGCGGTTAGGGAGGCGGCGTCGACATCTGAGGCAGACTTGTGCTGGAAAGGGAATAAAAGTGGTGGTAATAGGCTTGAGTTCAACAAGTCGTACTGGAATCAAAACTGAAAACAAATTTTATTGGAAGTGGAAGGTGTCCTTGGAGGATGTCGCTCCTCGTCTTATGGAGGATACCATGGATCAAGGAGAACGGTAGCCAAGGTGTTGCAATAGGGTTTCTATTGGCCAACAATGTTCCAAGATGCTAGGGAGTTTGTGCTACATTGTCATGCTTTTCAATGAAAGAAAAATATCTCTTAGAGTAATTAGTTGTCCCAAAGAGGGATATTAGAGGTCAAAATTTTCAATGTTTAAGGCATCGATTTACTAATATAGAGTCATTTTACCCTATTTCCCACCTTTATATATCCTATTTTGCGTGTTTAAGATGCTTCTCAGGAGCGATTTTATATGCATTATCTTCCTCTAGCACTTTTCCCGGTTTTATCATGGTTTTGTAGAAAAATCGTCATTTGGGGAGGTTTTTGAAAGTCCTAGACCTCTAATTAGACTCTTCTAATTAGTTCATTAAATTACATTAACTTAATGATTTATGATCTAGTTATCATGCATGCAAATATAAAAGCATAAAAGAAAAGATAAGACGAAAAAATTCTTACATTGGGAATTTTCGGTTCAATATGGGCACAATAAGAACTTATTATTAACTAGATAATAAGTAAGACATTATATTACTAATATTATTGTATTACTACACTTGTAATAAGACATGAATATTAGTGTTTATGAGAGTTTAGAGAGAAGTTGAGGATTTTAGAGAGACATCTAAAACAAGTAAAATGGATGAGCAAAAAGAAATGAACAACCAAGTGCACTATATAAGGGCACTTGGCCGGTCATGGTATCACCAAATTGGTGATTATTTTGCTTATTATATTCTCATGCAAATGACTTGAGTGTAGGTAAGAAAATGATAATGATCATGTGTCATAACATGTCATAATCACTTGGTGGAGTGTGGAATTGGTAGAGTAAAATCACTAGTGATTTTGTCTACACAAAACCGGTGCACATGAGTCCACAATGGACCATTTTGATTTTTTGATATTTGTCCTACAAATACTTACAATCATATGTTTAATTATCTTGTATAATTAGATGTTAATTTGATCATAAAACAATTATATGACACAAATTAACAAACAATATGTACTTAACTTTTAAGTGATATTTTACCATTATATCAATATATAATGGAACCCACAATGCCCAAGTAATTTATTTTACAACTCCTTGTAAGTATAATTAACTAATTACCTCTACCTCAAAATTTATGCATTACCTCAACTAATTTAATGAATTAACGATTAATCACTAAATTAAATCTTATTTAATCGTATTAAAATAAGACGTAAAATTTATTCAGTCAGTTATCGTATAATTGACTAATAAACTTAAGTGGAATGAGTTCGCAACTCAATTTCCAATAAATAACTCTCGTAACTAAACGTACATATCAAATATATGTAATGCTCTAATTAAACTGTATCATATACAAATAATTAGTATTCTATTTGGGTCTCATCCTATAGGTGTGACCTAAAGGGATCAGTTGATTACCGCCATCATACGACAATAACGTCAAACTCTAGTCAGCCAAGCGTTACCGATTTACGTTAATCAACTGACGTGGAGTATCAAAATATACTAATCATTCCACGTATATTCCAAATGAGATTTATTATATAAATGCACTATTGTGGAGGACACTTACTCCAACAATCTCCCACTTGTCCGATACAAGTTGTGCATGTAGCGACACTATTGTGGAGGACTCCTACTCCAACAATATCTCCCACTTGTCTCGACAAGTTGTGTGCTACCGATTCTCTTGTCTCTTTTGCGTCACATCCTCCCACTCATCGCAAGGTGTTGAAAGTCCTAGACCTCTAATTAGACTCCTCTAATTAGTTCATTAAATTACATTAACTTAATGATTTAGGATCTAAGTATCATGCATGCGAATATAAAAGCATAAAAGAAAAGATAAGACGAAAACATCCTTACATGGGGTATTTTCGGTTCAATATGGGCACAATAAGAACTCCTTCTTATTGTTCTTGAGCATGAAATTAATGGATGATCCTCCATAAAACAACCTCCAAAGTAGAAGGTCTCCTTCTAGTTGCACCCAAGATTAAACCCAAATAATCTTAACTTATTATTAACTAGATAATAAGTAAGACATTATATTACTAATATTATTGTACTACTACACTAGTAATAAGACATGAATATTAGTGTTTATGAGAGTTTAGAGAGAAGTTGAGGATTTTAAAGAGATATCTAAAACAAGTGAAAATGAATGAGCAAAAAGGAAATGAACAACCAAGTGCACTATATATGGGCACTTGGCCGGTCATGGTATCACCAAAATGGTGATTATTTTGCTTATTATATTCTCATGCAAATGACTTGAGTGTAGGTAAGAAAATAATAATGATCATGTGTCATAACATGTCATAATCACTTAGTGGAGTGTGGATTTAGTAGAAAATAAACATGATTGTTTTTCTACTAGCTAAAACTGGTCCACATGTGTCTTATATGGACCATTTTGATTTTTGATATTTGTCCCACAAATACTTATTAATCATATGCTTAATTATCTTGCATAATTAAGTGTTAATTTGATCATATAACAATTATGTACTTAACTTTTAAGTGATATTTTACCATTATATCAATATATAATGGATCCCACAATGCCTAGTTAATTTATTTTACAACTCCTTGTACATTAATTACTATTATCTCTCCTCAAATAATAAATGCATGTAGCTCAACTAATTATACAAAAAATTGGAAAAGAAGGAATTAACATGAATCACTAAATAAGAAGAGTCTTATTATTAAGTGCGTAGAGTTCAATAATACGTAAATTTGAATTCAGTCAGTTATCGTTATAATTGAGGCTAATAAAACTTTAAGTGAATGAGGAAGTTCCAACTCAATTATTTCCAATAAAATAACTCCTCTCGTACTAAACGTAACATATCAAATCATATGTAAGCACTAAATTAAAACTGGTATCGTAAATCAAATAATTAGTATTCTATTTGGGTCTCATCCTATAGGTGTGACCTATAGGGATCAGTTGATTACCGCCGTCATACGACAATAACGTCAAACTCTAGTCAGCCAAGCGTTACCGATTTACGTTAATCAACTGACGTGGAGTATCAAAATATACTAATCATGCCACGTATATTCCAAATGAGATTTATTATATTATTGCACTATTGTGGAGGACACTTACTCTATTATGGTCACTGCCCGACAGAGTGTCACAACAGTCTGTCTATGTGAACGACCAGTCATCTCCATGACCCCATGGTACTGAACCAACCATCGATCGACTTACAATCTAGTCACTTCGAGACGTCACCTCAAATGAGTGATTAGGGACAAAACACTAAGTTCATCCTGTTCACTTGAATTGGGTTCAACCTTTTTTTCAACCAATTCGGATAAACAAAGTATTAAAATTTAGTCAAACTAAATAAAGGAGTTTTTAATGAAACTCTAACAATGAATGCAATTATCAAATATTTGGAAAAATTGATACGCTATCAATAATTTCATATCTCATAATCTCTAGCAATTCAGGTACATATTTCAATCCCCATTGAAATGACATGACTATCATGTTCAGCCTGCAAAAGGCATGGCTAATGGATTAGCAATACTTGCATCTTTCCCATCGTTCTGATTGCTATTTCTCTTTGTCTACGTAATCTCATATTACATAAAACTTTCTGAGTACGTGTCTATGTTTGAGTCTAGACTTAGGACTCTTTGCCTAAGGTAGCTCCCACTGTTTTACCAGTATAATGGGATAGGATATACAGCTATAGGAACTATTTCTAGTCCCTCCAATACTGTCGAATCCAAGCTACTTTCATATGCATCATCATATGACGCAATGTACTCCATTTCCGTTGTGAAATCCGCAATGATAAACTGCCTGGAACACTTCCAGCGGATACATGACATTTATATTTGAAAATGTCACTCCTACTTGGAACCTTTCCAATAGTGTTTTCTGCTTGGAACTCTTCCAACAGACAAATCTTCTATAAAATACAGCCAGTTCGTGATTTCAAATCACTTTAATTAGATTGGAAACTATAGTCAGTGTAAACTCTTACATACAACTCACTGTAAACTCCAAACACATGGAACATATCTTTAGTCCTTCGCAAGTACTTAAGAATGTTCATTATGGCTATCATGTGACTCTCACTTGGATTTGATTGCAAATGATTCGTCATACTCAAACCATGCAAAATGTCGGATTGAGTATACATCACAGCGTTTATAATTGATCCCGCAGGGAAAGCAAAAGGAATCAATTATCATGTGTTCAACTTCCTTGAACTAGTCAAAGATCTTATCAATATAAGAATTTTGACTTAATGCTAATATCCTTTTAGATTTATCTCCATAAATCCAGATATCTAAAAGATGTATTCTACTTCTCCAAAATTTTCCATCATCTAAAATGATCAATATGTCTCCACATATAAGACTGATGAAAACCATATTACTCCCACTAAACTTCATGTATAAACATAATTCCTCGAGACATCGAGAAATATTTTATGACATGATTAACACACTAATTCCAACTCTTTAGTGCTTACTTAAGACATCCTCTTAAGCTTGCAAAATTAACTTAGGATAATTAGAATCTACGAACACACAGATGGATATAAAATATTCTACCTCTTCTAGAATCGTATTCAATAAGTTGGTTCTTGAGATCCAATTGACATCATACTATTATGATATGCTATAATCGCTAAGTATATTCGAATGGATCGAAGAATTAAGGTTGGTGCTAAACTCTTTGCCTACCCATTTATCGTTGAAAACATTTTAATGTTCATCCATGCAGATTTATATTGAAGAGGTCGTACTTCTTCAAGTAAAATTTATCAGGTCACATACCTGACCATCATGCATGGAGTCCATTACGAATCGTATGACTCTAAGCCATAGCAGGAAGTTGTGACTAGAAACAGTGTTTTATAAGTCACAGGTTAATTACTTTTTAAAAGTAATACGAATTCATCATTTATCAAAGAGTGATAAAATTCCACCTGACCTCTTAGGTTTCGAAAAAACAACTACTGAACAAGCAATGAAGAAACGTTTTCCGGACCATATGCTCAGTTTGTGGCTCTTGAAACATATTCTCCCACTCTGTCTTATCAAGAAATAATCGTATTTTTTATTGAAAGACAGCATCACGAGTCACAAACGCTTTGTTCTCGTGGTCAGTGTAGGATTATTGAGCACTTGCTTCATTCGGATAACTTCTAAATTAGGTACGCTACCTATCCATATCGTATATGAAATATAATCTGACTGTTTTAAATGTGTTTTAATATGGTGGAAAAAGAAATAGCAGACAAAAAAATTAAGATCCCAAGGTTAGTCAAATGGCTCATTTTGACTTGACAAAGACAAAACCATATCGTATAAGGTTAATTTGTGAAACCATTTCACAATACTTTTGGTGAAAATCAAAGTCAATACTGCGCAGTCAATAGTCGACTTCTGTAACTTGAAACAGGCATAAGTTCTTAGCACAGTCAATAGTCGACTTCTGTAACTCGAGTCTATACCACAAGGTAGGATAAACATCCTAGTCCTAGACTGCGCAGACCTAGCGACAACAGCTAACCCATTCCCTGTCTCATGACCAAAAGTACATGAGAATCTCTACTAGGAGACCCCCAAAGCAGAGTTGGCTAGTACTTAAGCTGGCTCCATTCCCAAAGTGGAAGCAATTAGGCAGCCATGCCCCGGCTTGGTATCAAAATCCCAGGCCAGTGACACAAAAGCTATCAAGCAGTGAACTATATACTCGTTAAAGATAGTAAGGTCTATCAATGTCATGGTCCAAGCTACTCATTTAGAATTAGAATGGTCAAGACGCCATATACTCATAATTCTCTATGGGTACTTAGTCAACACGACACCAACCATATAATAAAACAGTCACGGGAAAAACCTCCTATCATGTGACTAATTGCATATCAATAATAATTAAATATCATATCGCCTCATATCTACTAAGGCTAATTCAATAATTAAATACAACCTTACTAGAAGACAAATCCCCGACCCGAGTCCCGCGACGGGTCATCAGTCAAATCGGGGCTGACTAGATCTTAGGTTGACCAAACCCGTTGGATCAAACCGGCTAGAAACAGAGTCTTTATCACATAGACATAAAATCAACATATTCATTACATGTTATTTATTCCAACCTCTAACATGTGAATAATTAAAATTATACAAAAACCCGCTTGACTTAAGGATATCAAATTAAACTACGGTCTCGTATTATAATTTCTAACATGTGAGAAATAATAATTTTATGAAAAACCTTTTTAATTAAATATTTTACTTATTAATATTTCCCACTTGCTAAATATTACAAAACACGATAAAAATGACGATAACTCAAAAACCGTAACAAGTCCCAAAGTGGGACCCACGGGCTGAGTTGGGCCGGACCCACATGGGCCTGAACTGGGCCCCACGGGCCTAAATGGGCTGTTTTGGCAGATTTTATACTTTTTACAAAAAACCGTTTCTTAATTATTTCCCGCATGCTTAACTTAATTAAAACCCGTCAAAACAACCTCATAACAATCAAACATCGACACAACCCAAAGACCAAAACCCGGACCCACCTTGGACCAGCCCAGACCGGTCTGAACCGGCCTGGACCGGCTGGTTTGGTCCGGTTTGGCCCCTCCTCCACGGTTCACACAACCAAAGCAACAACCCCAATTTCCAAGTAATTCCAACATGTTTTTAATTACTAACATCCATTTTTAAACATCCAATTTAACCATCCAACATGCAACAATCATCATCATGAAGAAATCATAAAAATATAACAAGGACACCAACATATTCATCAATTCCTACAACATAATAAAATCAACCACTTATCATGTTACTAACTAAAATCATAAAACCATAATCATATGAACAAAAACTAAAGATGAACCAAACACTAAAGTAAACCAAAGCTACTAAGGTATGTAACATCTATTCGTCGAGTAACTCGGAATCGTTACCTTAGCTAGCTAAAATCAAGTAGCACCAAAATAATAAGAACTAAGAAAATAAGAAACCCGTCTTCTAGTCTTCTCCTAAAATATACGAGTCACCAACCTCGTCTTCAAAATCTTCCCCTATAAGAAATGACAAGAAAACAATTATTAGAACTTAAAACTTGATTTTCCATAATTAAAGTGTTGAAAACGATTTTGTCGGAATTTAAAATAAAACGTACTGGAAGATGGGGAGCGAAGAGGAGATCCTAGAAATATAAGTTAGGACGGATTTAATTAAGAAATGAAGGTTTTATGAAGGTTTTGCTCAAGAACGACGAAGAACGGATGAAGAACGACGGAGAACGTTCAAGAACGATGAAGAACGATTTATTTGATCTTAAGTTGATTTGTTGTAAAATGAAAAGTTGTTTGTGAGTAAAGTGGGGTGAGGAGTGTCGTGTAATATAGAGAAAACTAGTGAGTTGGGTTTTGAAATTGTGGTTATGGAATTGACCCGGTATAATAATTATATTACCGTAATTAATTAGATATTAAGTTAATTGAATTAAATATCAAGATATTATGTTATTATAATGAAAAGAAATAAAATATCAAGGCTAAGAGAGGAAGAAAAACCGTGTGGTATGGGTGATATCGGTCAGTTTTGTAAACGATTTGCGTAATTTTCGTTAACTGATCGATAAAGTAAATAAATATCTAGATATTATTATTAGTTTAATCAAAAGAATTACAATATCTAATGTGAGTGGAAAACGATGACCTGGGCGCGTGACTCATGCCAAAGTCGAGTTTCGGTTTCGTTTCGCGCTTTACGATGAGTCGGGAATAGTTAAATAACGTTCGGGTAAAACCGTAAACGTTATTCTTTAAATTCCGAATAAATTCAAAATAATTATATTAAATTATGATAAATCTTAATAAATCCAAATAAAAATAAATCAAAAATATTATTATTTTTTTTAAATAAAATTTCGGTCTTCAAACTTATGAGGCGAGTCGGGAAAAAGTCAACGGAAGTCAAAGTTGACTGAAAAGTCGAGAAAAGTCGAAGATGACTAAAAGTCAAGAAAAGTTTATGACGACTTAAAAGTCAAGAAAAAGTCAATGACGACTTTAAAAAGTCAAGGAAAAGTCAAAGACGACTTTTGTCAAGAAAAGTCAAAGATGACTAAAAAACGGTCTTTTCATGAAATCCCTCAGAAATTCCAAATACGAACGCGGAATTTCAAAATAAGACTCGGAACAAAAATTCCTATTTTAAAAACTTAAGTTCTACTGAAAAGTGTTAGTAAATATTTTTACTAGAAAAATCGGGTATATGTCGGGTTGTTACAATCACCCCTCCTTTTAAAAAGTTTCGTCCTCGAAACTTAGAAGAAGGAACGTAACATATATGTAGGTCTATTTCAAAACTGTTAAAAATATACTGGTAATATAAATATAGGATCTTATCAATGGAACGGAAGGTTCTCGTCGGCCGTTAAGAACATCGACGTTCCAAGTCAAAGACTTAAAAATATACATTTTCGCATCAATAAATGAGAAAACTAGTTATCGAACGTCTCCAATAACAAGTCTCAACACTCCTTGACGGTAAAATACTTGAAATCATAAAACATTTCCAAAAGCTTTTAAATAAAAAATTTTATAGTAAGGATAATAACTCTATTATCTATTCCTAAAATTTCTAACTAAAGCTTATAGTAGTATATATAAGAGTAATGATACTCAATAGAAGGAACTGAATATTCGAAAGAATAAATCGAATAGAAAGAAAGAAGAAAGAAGAAATAAATCACAAAACTATCTTCCATCTATGACAAGTCAAATGTCGATCGCAACTCGACAACACTAACTGCAACCGAATCTAGTCCTCAAGAGAGTGAAATCAATCCTCAACATTTTCCATCATCGGATTCCTACCAAATATTTCCTAAGCATGACCCATCGAGTAACAACTCCCAATTATTCAAATTCAATTAGAATCTTCTAAAGTCCATCAAAACTCTTATTGAAAACCACCATCCAAATATTTATAATTAGGGAAACAAGACCGCTAACAACCACAAAGTAAAGGACTTACTATGAAATCCTTTGATCCAATTTATTCCAAAATTCATTATCCTAAGTTATTAACAATGAACTTTCTCATCTTCAAAAGTTAAAACACAAATCCTCAAAAGAGATTAGTTACCCTATCTCATTTCACTTAACTTTTGCCAATTATAGGGCAATGCGACCGTAAATCAATTTATTTAGCTCCATCAAACTCTCCATACAGCGGTTTTTGCTTATAACAATATTCCTCAAGTTTGGTCATCCAAATCCAAAATTCCACATGGTAATTATTCCCATTAGGGTCCAACATTTAAAACAACTATTTTTCCAAGTAACCTTTAAAGAACCACTAAAATCCTTAACCACAACAACCAACCACCATTATGCTTAATTCGATCCTCAAAAGAAATGATATTGCAACTTCAAGTTTTCATAGTCTAAAACCACTAAGAGACTTTCCTCGTAAGTTTATCCTCAAATCCTTATAATCATCTAAACACGGAACTAGCTTAATAGGATGGCTAGGTACCATATTCGAAACTTCTTATTTACTCCTAAATAGACATATCATAAACATGGTCTTCAAACCAATACTAAACTTCTAAGTCCAAAAGACTAAATTACTAATGAGTTAAAAAGTCATAGCCAACTCATTCGATCTTACACCATAGAATATCATGAACTATTTATACACTATTCATGACAAGTATCTAGCATTAAAATCATTAAACATACCTTACCACACCTTCCTCAAGGATACCAACTCTCACCACCATAGGGTGAAATTAGATCTATACCATTTTCCTCAAATCACAAGTTCATTTTACCTCACACTAATATTCCACAAAATTTAAAGTTCTTCCGACTAAGTATAGTATACCCCAAACAAATGGGTATGGCATCCTAAAAAAAAAATTACAAAAGGAAGGTAAGGGTACCAATGGTAAGATGGAGGAACTATCAAGAGAAATTTCCAAGAGGCAATTAGGTTGGAAGGGAAAGAAGCACCTAGATAGAAGGAAGAGAGCATAATACAATAAGGACGAGCGAATTCAAAGATGAAGAAGGAATTCACTTCCATTAAGCTTATAAATCTTCAAAACTTCGGTAGAGGATACTCCTTCTAGGTAACACATATTCCCCCATAAGGCGTAATATTGCTCCTAGCAATTTGGCTAGCCACCCAAGCATAGCCTCCTTGGCAATTGTCTTCTTTATGAGGAGGGACCTGGTTGGCAGCAACAACGAACTCTTCTACACGAGTCCAACCGTCTTCATAAGAACCAAAACAAATTAAGTTACTCCTAACAATTAGCATAAACAAATAGACTACAACATAAATCCTAATCTACCCATCCTACCATTCTATCTCACCAGTTCATTATTTTATTAAGGTCAAGTTCTTTTATACAAGGGTACACAAACGTGCGTCGGGAGCAAAAATGCTCTGATACCAACTGTGACACCCTCAAATTTGCGGAAAGAAAAAAAAATAATTTAACTAAATAAAATATGAGAATACATAACGAAGGTGTCATAAATAAAAAAGGTTCATTACAAAACGGAAATAATATAATACAAAAGAAATATACAAGACGGGAGACATATCTCCCGTATAAATACGGAAAATAAAAGAGTGTATAATACTATACAATCTAAGAACCGAATATAGGTCCAAGGTAAATACTTCGCTCGCTAGCTCGTCAATGTACCCCAAATATGCATCACCACCTGTTCGACCGCATTAAATATAAACACGGAAGCCACAGTCAGTGGGGAGTAACTCCGAGTTCTCCCAGCCACGAACTGTCGAGTTTAATTAAACATGAATAACATAAAAGCAATGTATATGGAAAATACAAAACTTAACATATAAGATATGCTTTTCATGTTATGAAACAAATAACTAACATATAACCTAGCATATGAGAGCTATCATGTGAAACCGATAATAAACTATAACCCGAGGTAGGGAAGCTGGTATGCTGGCTCAGCGGTTACCATGTAACATGGCCCTGATACACTCAAACCCTAATCAACACGTACTCATGTGAATCAGTTAACAATCGGTAATCCAAACTCTATCAATCCTAGCCGGCTTGCATCTCACCTTCTAGAACTCATAGCATCATACATACATGAAAGACCAATCCTTCTACAAACAGGCATAAGTTCTTAGCACAGTCAATAGTCGACTTCTGTAACTCGAGGCTATACCACAAGGTAGGAAAAACATCCTAGTCCTAGACTGATCAGACCTAGCGACAACAGCTATTCCGTTCCCCGTCCCATGACATAACCGTCTATGAGAAACTCTACTAGGCGACCCCCTAAGCAGAGATGGCTAGTACTTAAGCTGGCTCCCTTCCCAAAGCGGAACTCTTAGGATGCCATGCCCCGACTTGGAGATAAGCCCCCCAGGCCGTGACACAAAAGCTATCAAGAAGTGAACTATATACTCGTTAAAGATAGTAAGGCCTATCAATGTCATGGTCCAAGCTACTCATTTAGAATTAGAATGGTCAAGACGCCATATACTCATAATTCTCTATGGGTACTTAGTCAACACGACACCAACCATATAATCAAACAGTCACGGGAAAAACATCCTATCATGTGACTAAGTGCATATAAATCATAATCAAATATCATATCGCCTCATATCTACTAAGGCTAATTCAATAATTAAATAAAACCTTACTTGAAGACAAATCCCCGACCCGAGTCCCGCGACGGGTCAGCAGTCAAAACGGGGCTGACTAGATCTTAGTTTGACCAAACCCGTTTGGTCAAACCGGCTAGAAACAGAGTCTTTACACATTAGACTTAGACATAAACTCCACATATTCATTACATGTTATTTTATTAACTTGTAACATGTGAATTATTATATCATACCCAAAACCCGTTTGACTAAAAGGATATTAAATTAAACTACGATCTCGTCTTATAATTTCTAACATGTGAGAAATAATAATTTAATGAAAAACATTTTTAATTAAATATTTTACTTATTAATATTTCTCGCTTGCTAATTATTACAAAACGCGATAAAAATGACGATAACTCAAAAACCGTCACAAGTCCCAAAGTGGGACCCACGGGCTGACTTTTGGGCCGAACCCAACATGGGCCTGAATGGGCCCACGGGGCCTAAATGGGCTGTTTTGACAGATTTTACAATTTTTACAAAAACCGTTTCTTAATTATTTCCCGCATGCTTAACATAATTAAAACCCGTCAAAACAACAACATAACAATCAAACATCGACACAACCCAAAGACCAAAACCCGGACCCACCATGGACCAACCCAGACCGGGTCTGAACCGGCCTGGACCGGCTAGTTTGGTCCGGTTCACAGCCACCACCATTTCCGGCCACCACCAAAACAACAACCCAATTCCAAATTAATTCTAACATGTTTTTAATTAACAACATCCATTTTTAAACATTCAAAACAACCATCAATCATACAAAAATCATGATTATGAAGAATCATCCAAATTCCTCAAGAACAACCAACATGTTATAAATTCATAAAACATAATAATCAACACTACTTAACATGTTACTAACTAAAAATCCATGAATCATAATAATATGAACCAAAACTAAAGATGAACCAAAAACTAAAGAAATAAAAGCTATGTAACATATATCCGTCGAGTAACTCGGAATCGTTACCTTAGCTAGACAAGACAATTAGCATCAAAATAAGAAGTATAAACCAAGAATCCCTCCTACTAATCTTCACCCAAAATATACGAGTCTCCAAACTCGTCTTCAAAATCTGCCCCTATAAGAAATAACAAGGAAAACATTATTAGAACAAAATATGATTTTCCATAATTAAAGTGTTGAAAACGATTTTGTCGGAATTGAAATAAAACCGTACGTGAAGATGAGGAGCGAAGAGGAGAGTCTAGAAATATAAGATTAGGACGGATTTAATTAAGAAATGAAGGTTTTATGAAGGTTTTGCTCAAGAACGATGAAGAACAAATGATGAACGACGAAGAACACGAAGAACGATTAAAGAAAGTGATATTTTGATCTTTATTTGATTTATTGAAAAATGAAAAAGTTGTTAGTGAGTAAGTAGGTTGGGTGAGCCGTGTAAATATAGGCAAAGATGGATGTCGGGTTTTGAAATTGTTGTTACGTAATTGACTCGCGTTTAATAATTATTTTACGGTAAACGATTAAAGATAATTAACGATAAAGTTAATTAAACTAAATATCAAGATATTATGCTATTAATAATCAAAAGAAGGACAAATATCTAGTCCTATTAGAGGACTTAGGAGCCGTGTGGTATGGTGAGAAGACGGATCCGATTTCGAGCGTTTTGCGTAATTCTCGTTAACTGATCGATAAAGTGAAATAATATCTAGATATTATGATATTGTAATCAAAAGTAATGAAAATATCAAGGTCTATTAGAGGGGAAAGAGAGCCGTGTGGTATTGTGTTTGTCGGGTCTGTTTTGTAAACGATTTGCGAAATCTCCGTTGACGGAACGATAAAGTAACAAATATCTAAGATATTTGTATTAGTTTAATCGAAAGAATTAAAATATCTCAAGTGAGTGGAAAACGATGACATGGCCGCGTGACTCATGCCAAAGTCGAGTTTCGAATTTGTTACGGGATTTATGATGAGTCGGGAATAGTTAAATGAGGTTCGGTTAAAAACCGTAAAAGTTATTCTTTAAATTCCGAATAAATTCAAAATAATTATATTAAATTATGATAAATCTTAATAAATCTAAATAAAAATAAATCAAAAATATTATTTTTTTAAATAAAATTTCGGTCTTCAACTTATGAGCGAGTCGGGAAAAAGTCAACGGAAGTCAAAGTTGACTGAAAAGTCGAGAAAAGTCGAAGATGACTTAAAAGTCAAGAAAAGTTTAGGACGACTTAAAAGTCAAGAAAAAGTCAATGACGACTTTAAAAAGTCAAGGAAAAGTCAAAGACGACTTAAAAGTCAAGAAAAGTCAAAGATGACTAAAAACGGTCTTTTCATGAAATCCCTCAGAAATTCCAAATACGAACGCGGAATTTCAAAATAAGACTCGGAACAAAAATTTCTATTTTAAAAACTTAAGTTCTACTGAAAAGTGTTAGTAAATATTTTTACTAGAAAAATTGGGTACTTTTCGGGTTGTTACAATCACCCCTCCTTTTAAAAAGTTTCGTCCTAGAAACTTAGAAGAAGGAACGTAACATATATGTAGGTCTATTTCAAATTGTTAAAAATATATTCGTACTATAAATACAGTGTCTTATCACACACGGGTCGGTAAGGGTTCTCGTCAGCTGTTTACGAACCCAACGTCCCAAGTCAAAGACTCAAAAGATACATTTTCGCATCAATAAATGAGGAAACTAGTTATCGAACGTCTCCAATAACAAGTCTCAACACTCCTTGACGGTAAAATACTTGAAATCATAAAATATTTCCAAAAGCTTTTAGTTTAAAAAATTTCATAGTAAAGGTAATAACTCTACTATCTATGCCTAATATTTCTAACTAAAGCTTCTAATGATCTTCCTATAAGAACTGATATTCGATAAAAGGAACGGAATATTCGAAAGAATGAATCGAATAGAAAGAAGAAGAAAAGAAGGAAAGAAGAAAGAAGAACTAAGGATGAACCCCAATACTATCTTCCCTCTATGAAAATTCTAATGTCGATTGTAACTCGACAATACTAACTGTACAAGAAAACTAGTCCTCAAGAGAGTGCAATAAATCCTCAACATTTTCCATCATCGAATTCCTACCAAGATACTTCATAAGCATGCCACATCGAGTAGCAACTCCCAATTATTCCAATTCAATTAAAATCTTCTAAGGTCCATCGAAACTATTATTGGAAATCACCATCAAAATATTTATAATTAAGGAAACAAGACTGCTAACAACCACAAAGTAAAGGACTTACTATGAAATCCTTTAATCCAATTTATTCCAAAATTCATTACCCCAACTTATTTACAATGAACCCTCTCATCATCAAAAGTTGAATCTCGAAACCTCAAAGAGATTAGTCACACAAAACTCGATTCACTTAACTTTTGCCAAACATAGGGCAATGTGACCGTAATCAATTTATTTATCCTTTCCAAACTCTTAATACATCGGTTTTCGCTTATGTCGATAATCCTCAAGTTGTGTCATCAAATCCTAATTCCACAAAGTATTTGTTCCCGTTATGGTCCAACATTTAACGACAACAAATTCCCAAATAACATTAAAAATCACTCAACTTTCTAACCACAACCACAACTATTATTAAGCTTATGTCGATCCTCAAAAGATATTGCAACTTCAAGCTTTTATATTTTTAAAACCACTAGGATAGTTTCTTCCTAAACTTATTCTCCATTTTCCATAATCATTTAAACACGAAACTAGCTCCATAGGACGGTTAGGTATCATATTCAAAACTTCCTCAAAATACACCTAGTAACCCTTACGTTAGCTAATAAGAAAAACTACTTCTCAAGAGAGTAGGGATAAAAGAACATGATACAAGGAATATTAGGAAGCATTATTAAAGATTAAAATAAGATGAAAGAGGCGAAGGCGAAAAAGGAAACGAGGCTGAGGAAGAGACAAAGAAGCTCCCATATCTAATAAAATTAAACACGGATTTCATAAATTGAAACGTACCAGTCACCAGGTCTGGTTGAGCATCGGCCTCTGCGCGGCTCATGATGAAAATCCGACCCTTAGGTCTCCCAGAAACAACCGGTGTAAAAGTTGTCTTCTTCTTATCAGGACATTCATCATACCTGTGTCCCGGTTTCTGACAATTAAAGCACACCAGTGGCTTGTTGAAACAACTAAAACCCGGATGCATAGGCATCTTGCACCGAAAGCAGATACGACCCTTAGGTTCGTTGTTGTTGCTCGGGACAAATGGACGGTTTGTCGGATTTGCCTGTCCACTTTGAAAGTTTCTCCTCTTGTTTGGAAAAGAGGGAGAAAAGGAAGGTCGAGAAGCAGAATAAAGTGGTCTCTTGCCATAAGAATTAGGCGCCACATAAGAAGTACGAGCCTCTTCGGCAATCTCCCGAATAGAACTCTCCGCCCAAATGGCATCATTATAGATCGAGACAAAAGAAGTAGAACCTCTACTGATCTTCCCCTTTATCTGGGGAGAAAGCTTTCCCAGATAAAAGAAGGCTTTGTCTTCCTTTACCCTAATAAGTCGAGTGGCATAATGAGCCAACTCATTGAACCGGGTAGTAAACTACTGAACTGATAGTTTTTCTTGCTTGAAATCCATAAACTCTTTCAGCTTTTGTTGTCTCAACTCATCGGGGTAAAATCTCGCTTCTAAGAGCTCACGGAAACGAGCCCACCCAAAATTAGGCTCCAACTTAGCGGTAGGACCAGAAAGAGTCCACCACTGATCCGCTTCCTTCTCCAAGAAGTGAGAAGCGAGACGGACCTTATCCTCTTCAAGGACATCATAAAGAGAAAAACTCTTTTCCATTTCTCGTAACCACACTGAAAGCTTAACGGGATCAACTTCGCCATCGTAGGTTTTGGCTTGGCTCCTCGATAACTGTGAAGCAACCCACGTATAACTCCCGTGTCTCTCACGATCGGGAATAGGATTAGGAATCTGATTTGCTTGCTGGTTTTGCTGGTTTTGCTGGTTTTGGATAATAACGGTAAGAGCTGCTAAAATAGTGTTGTCAATCCTCGGAGGCATCTTGCAAAATAAAAACACAGATTAGTACTTCTCATTTAGCAAGAACAAAGAGACTACAACATAAATCCTAATCTACCCATCTTACCCTTCTATCTCACGGTTTATTATTTTATTAAGGTCAAGTTATTTATGCAAGGGTACACAAACGTGCGTCGGGAGCAAAATAGCTCTGATACCAACTGTGACACCCTCAAATTTTGCGGAAAGAAAAAAATAATTTAAATACATAACGAAGGGTGTCATAAATAAAAGGGTTCATTACAAAAGAAATTTAATATTATACATAAGAATTATACAAGACGGGAGACATATCTCCCGTATAAATACGGAAATAAAAGAGTGTATAATAATATACAATCTAAGAACCGAATATAGGTCCAAGGTAAATACTTCACTCGCTAGCTCGTCAATTTACCCCAAATATGCATTCACCACCTGTTCGACCGCATTAAATATAAACACGGAAGCCACAGTCAGTGGGGAGTAACTCCGAGTTCTCCCAGCCACGAAATGTCGAGTTTAATTAAACATGAATAACATAAAAGCACTGTATATGGGAAATACAAAACTTTAACATATATGATATGCTTTTCATGTTATGAAACAAATAACTAACATATAACCTATCATATGAAAGCTATCATGTGAATCCGATAATAAAATATAACACGAGGTAGGGAAGCTGGTATGCTGACTCAGCGGTTACCATGTAACATGGCCCTGATACACTCAAACCCTAATCAACACGTAATCATGTGAATCAGTTAACAATCGGTAATCCAAACTCTATCAATCCTAGCCGGCTTGCATCTCACCTTCTAGAACTCATAGAATCATACAAACATGAAAGACCAATACTTCTACAAACAGGCATAAGTTCTTAGCACCGTCAATAGTCATCTGTAACTCGAGGCTATAACACAAGGTAGGAAAACATCCTAGTCCTAGACTGATCAGACCTAGCGACAACAGCTATTCCATTCCCCGTCCCATGACATAACCGTCTATGAGAAACTCTACTAGGCGACCCCCTAAGCAGAGATGGCTAGTACTTAAGCTGGTTCCAACCCCAAAACGGATTAGGCAACCATGCCCCGACTTGGCTATAAACCCACCAAGCCGAGACACAAAAGCTATCAAGCGGCAAACTCCGTATGCTCGTTAAAGATAGTACGGGCCTATCAATGTCATGGTCCAAGCTACTCATTTTGAATTAGAATGGTCAAGACGCCATATATCCATAATTCTCTATGGGTACTTAGTCAACACGACACCAACCATATAAACAAACAGTCACGGGAACACATCCTATCATGTGACTAATTGCATATAAATAATAAACAAATCTCATATCGCCTCATATCTACTAAGGTTAATTCAGTAATTAAATACAACTTTACTTGAAGACAAATCCCCGACCCTAGTCCCGCGACGGGTCATCGGTCAAATCGGGGCTGACTAGATCTTAGTTTGACCAAACCCGTTGGATCAAACCGGCTAGAAACAGAGTCTTTATCACATAGACATAGACATAAAAATCAACATATTCAATACATGTTATTTCATTAAAACTTCTAACATGTGAAATATTAAACATTTCCGAAAACCCGATTGACTACAAGGATAGTAAATTAAACTATAAACTCGTATTATAATTTCTAACATGTGAGAAATATTAATTTTATGAAAAACCTTTTTAATTAAATATTTACTTATTAATATTTCCCGCTTGCTAAATATTACAAAACACGATAAAAATGACGATAACTCAAAAACCGACACGAGTCCCAAGGTGGGACCCACGGGCTGAATTGGGCCGGACCCACATGGGCCTGTTTTGGGCCTCACGGACAGAATTGGGCTGTTTTGGCCTTTGATTCGATTTTTCTAAAAACCGTTTCCTAATATTTCCCGCATGCTTTAACATATTTAAAACCCGTCAAAACAACAACCAATCAATCAAACATCGACACAAACCAAAGACCAAAACCCGGACCCACCATGGACCAACCCAGACCGGTCTGAACCGGCCTGGACCGGCCTGGTTTGGTCCGGTTCAGCTGCCACCCCACGGTTCACCCATCAAACCC